>JARWLC010000008.1:69012016-69107016 GCA_033318265.1 Phyllotis vaccarum
CCCCAGGGAGGATAGCACACTCTCTCCAACCATGGCTGCCTCAGCCAGGGCCCAGATTGAGAGACATGCTTCTGGGATCACTGATCCAAGGAAGGTAAGAGACAAATGGGTCAGACCTGAACCTAAGCTTCAGCCTATCCATCCCAAGTAGCTCATCCAAATGGCAAGCAGCCTGCTGCTGGTGAGTGTGGATACATAATGGTGTCTCCAGGTAAGAGAGTTAAGGACAGTTTACTACTATAGTTATATACTATATCATTAGCACTATATCCTGGTGATAACTGATGAAACGGATTATCTCCAGAGGATTTTGTTTTGTTTGTTGTTTCATCTCACTTGAATATACTTCGATATAAACATTCACCCCAAATATTTCTTTCCATAACTGTATTTGCTATTCAATTTGAGTACTCAGAAATTCTAAATAAGATGTTATTTATCTGTGTTTGGGAGAACTGGTTTACTAAAGGGCTGTTCTGACTGACTTCTGGACATAGTCTGCATTGCTTTCTGTGTTTCAAGGATCCTGAACGCTGACCACCAATGATGCTGTTGTATTTTGGGAATACTTACAGGAGTTTTGAGAGGCAGAAAGTGAATTATGTGTGACGGTAGAGGTTTATAGAATGGCACATTGCTTTTAAAATGTCTCCTCTTGGGTTTGAGTAAACTTTTTGCTCATAAGTTGTCTAATTTTCCAAGTAAAAAAATTCTCATCACAAAGAATGCAAGAGTGAAGAGCAGTCAGTTTCCCGCTTTCAGATAGGTTGTACGCCATTTATGTCAAAACACTTCAGCAGAGAAATACAAATACAGAATAATGTTTGACTTCTTTTGTTGTGTTGAACTGGAGCCAGCAAAAGTATTTATATATAAATCCACTTGTGAAATGCACAACCCTCTCAATGTGTCTTATATGTTCAAGGCTTAAAGGGAATTCAGGTTGATTGACAGAAACTACTGCTCTTGCAACATTGAACTGTGTGCCTTTGCTTATGTGGAAACTTAAATTCATGCTTTTCCCTGGGAGATGTTTATCTTCTAATGAAGGGCCACTGCATTAGCAATGCTTTTATTTGCCCTACTGTGTGGATTGTAAAGCATAAGCTCGAAATATGCTCATCTTCATTTTTCTTTTTATAAACTTGAGAAATCCTCTCAAACCTCAAATGTATGCCTAAAATATCTACTCAGACATTGCCCAAGGGCAAAATAGATGACTTTGCTGTTTTAAACACTTGAACATAATGTAGGTATAAAAGAGAGTCCTGTCATAGGCAGTTGGATCTTTTTCTCATCTCTCTAACAGTAACGCCTACAAAACTCTGCTTTCTTCTCACTAATTCTGTCAGGGCTGAAGACATTTTTTTCTCTTGATGTATGGTTTAGGTGAGCTTTGGGGGCTAGAACTATAGAAAAGCATTGGCGTATCAATGTCTTAGAGACCGTGTAGGATGACACGTTTCTATTTTTCAAAATTTGCATCCTCTTGTTTTGTTGAACTCTAGTACCTTGTTTAAATTTTTATTGCATTCCCACATAGTGTTATGCATAAGCACATAAGAAATGCCATAACAGATTAGGCCAATGGTGCATCTTGTGTATCTCTAAGGGCATTTTGTGGGGAGCTAAAGTTGTCTTTCTTGATGTTATTCTGAAACATTAGGAATTGGCTGCACACGGTCCTTATGCTCCCTTAATATTCCATTATAGAGCCATACCTGAGGATTTCCCCAAGCCTTTTAATATTTATTTATGGTTTCAATTTTTGTTATCCTTTATGGACATTAAGATCACTATATGATATCGGTTAAAAATTGTTTCCTTCCAAGATTCTAAAGTGAGTTCTTAAGTCCAAGCGTTTTGAGATTTAATAAATATGACCCTGTTTATGAAATTCATATTTTCATTATGTCCCAGCATTAACTCACAAGGCTGTGTGCTTCTTAAGTGTTCTCCAAATCCCGATACTCACAAGCCTTGTAATTTCCTCCCATCATGCCTGGGCAGTTTCCTGGTGACCTGCTTCTAATGAATAGGACAGGTAATAGCCACAGAAGATCCAGACATGGTGCTGAATACCCACCTTCAGCCCCAGCACTTGGAAAGTTGTCAGGAGGATAATGAGCAGGAGACCAACCTGGGCTACATAACAAGACCTTGCCTCAAAACAGACAGACAGACAAGCTGAAAGGTTATAAAAGCCTTTGGCTTCTGCTTCATCTGCACTTCTGTCTCTTGTTCTTTATATGCTTGCTTTGTAGAGGCAACTCTCATGTAAACCACCCTACAGAGGAGAAAACCTCAGGGGGTAGATCTTTGACCTACAGCTGGTGAGGAACTGTGCTGGTCATGCTAAGGTTGCAAGGTGAACCTTCCCATGAAGCAACACTGCCAGCTGACCCTTAACTGTACCCTTGGAGGAGATACGAAGGGAAGTGTAGTACTTTGAAGACTGTTTTAGAAACTGCTGACCACATAACTGAATGGGGACTATGTAGAGCCCCACATTGATAATATCTTTGAGTCAGCGTTGCCATTTGACACCATGGTGGGTTTCCAAAACTACTTGATCACAGCAGATCTGAAGTGCATTCTCCCTCTGTGCATGATTCAAGACGGTTTTGATATGATAGGTATATTAACTAGGTATTTTTGTAACAGATAAAATCTTTTAAGGATTTGTTTAGCTGCTCCCCCACCTCTGCCAAGGAGAGCCAGTTTGGGCTGGTCTCAGCTGGGTTATTCTAACTTCAACTGCACTCCTTGACCCACTTGCCACCAGCTGCAGTCTGTCAGCTAGTGGGTGCTGCTGTTCTGGGACAAACTAGTTCTGGTCACCCCAACTGGGATGAATCAGTCAGCGGAGGCTTTCCCAAGCCTGCCCACACAACAGTGAAGGGACACAAGAACACAACAGAAGGAAGGCCTTTTGATCCTGGAGGGAGAATTGAAACTCTGTAGCTCTCCCTATATCCCACCAGCCGAAGCACATCATAAGGCCAATCTGGATTCATGGAGTAGGAAAATACATTCTGTCTTTTTAAAGAAGAATTTAAGAGTCACTTGTAGAGTATGGAGACACTGGGAATGAATTATTGTGGTCAGTTCTGCAAACCAGCAGACATAATTTAACAGTCTCCTCCCACCTCAACACTAAGCTATACCAGTGTCGTCAGAAACGCCAAGATTCAGTGTTCTGTATGATTCTGCAGCTCACCATCTGTGTGATTCCGTGCTTCTGTTATCTATACATTGAGGCTATTAATAGGAGCTGCCCTATACATTATCATCATGAATAGTTAATGAATTAATATACATAAGAAGCTTAAGCCCTGTAAAGTGCTAAGGAGTGGTTGGCTTTTATTATCAGAATTATGTTGTTCGGTAACAATTATTTATCATCACATTTGTTGCTCAACTAGGCTTTGACTTGCTGAGGGGAGAGGCATTTAATTTTCATAAAAATCTATAAAGTGGCAGCTACGTGCCAGGAGTCAGTAGCTGATATGCAAAGGGCTGGGGTTCAGCAAGAGCCCCCACCCTGGTCCTTTCCACACCAAATCTTCAGGATCCACCTTCCTTACCCTAACTTTTTCTGGACTTCTTTCTGATTTTGTAATTCTTTAGGTCTTTGGAATATTTTTATGTATTTCTGGTGGTCTCAACAAAGCCAATGGTTATTTTGTGTGTTCTCTTGGCTCTTCCAGCCTTAAACATTAGGGCAGATGAATATAGCTTTGACTTCTGTCTGTATTTTCCAAGGACTCTTTTTATATCCTTTGTTTCTGAGTTTCTTGTAGAAACTGAATATGCTTCTGAGGAACTTCTGTTCATTTAGCCAAATCTTTCCCTTCTTCAGGCACCTGTGAATAAAAACATCCTTAGTTACTAGAAAGACTCTTAATATGTAGAAACGTTTTTTTGTTTTTTTTTTAAATGTCTGTCTGTGAGCCTGTGTGAATTTATATGTACCACATGCGTGCAGGAGCCCTCAGAGGCCAGGCAAGATCACTGGATCCCTTGGAACTGAGGTTTAAGGTGGTTGTGACCCTTCATGTAGGTCTTGGGAACTAATCTGGGTCCTCTGAGAGAGCAATGAGAATTTTCAACTGCTAATCCTTCTCTCCACCCTACAGAAGGACTCTCACTCACTGATGGCTGCATTATTATTATTATTATTATTATTATTATTATTATTATTATTATTATTATTTTCAATTTACTAGTGGAGAACAATGCCACTCACCCAGTTTGCCTGTAAGACCACAGCAAAAAGCAAATTAAAGAACAGAAACAAGAGAAATTAGAAAATATCCTAACTGTATTGGGAGTGATGCCACATTTACTGAGGGGCATGAGTAATGGTGTGTGTGTGTGTGTCTGTGTGTGTGTCTGTGTCTGTGTGCATGTGTGTGTGGAGTGTGTGTCTCTGTGTGTGTATGTGTCTGAGTGTGTGTGTCTGTGTGTGTGTGAGTATGTATGTCTATATGTGTGTGTGCATGCGTGTGTGTGTGTGTGTGTGTGTGTGTATGTGTGTCTGTGTGTATGTGTGTGGGGAGTGTGTGTCTCTGTGTGTGTATGTGTCTGAGTGTGTGTGTCTGTGTGTGTGTGAGTATGTATGTCTATATGTGTGTGTGCATGCGTGTGTGTGTGTGTGTGTGTGTGTGTGTATGTGTGTCTGTGTGTATGTGTGTGGGGAGTGTGTGTGTGAAGAGTGTGGAGAGTGTGTGTATGTGTGTGTGGTGTGTGAGTGTGTGTGTCTGTGTGTGGGGTGTATGTGTGTGTTTGTGTGTGTGTGTGTGTATGTGTGTGGTGTGTGTGTGGGGGGGGGTTGAAGCTAGATCCAACTGGCAAAGATCCAATAAACTGTAGGAGTCTTAAAACATCTTGGATGGGTCTAAAGATTTTTGAAAAACTAACATAAAAATTTGCTTAATATTATGGCTCTATTTCTTTTCCATCTTTCTCAACTTTTTTATTTTGTTCTGTTTCTTGAATCTAAATCAAAGCTGAATGTGAAAGTCTCTGTGTGATGTGAAATTACTGCTGTAGTGACTATAAAGTGTTGCGTGCACTTCATTTCTGTAAGTACGGAGTTCTGTCTCACCTTTATTTTCCTCTATTAGGTATGCAGCCTATTTGCCAGAGTGAGTTATCTCCTCTTAGACTTTGGTTATACACCTAGTCTATTTTGTAAACAGAATTTCCATTAAAAATGAATTACTTTCCCTTGCAGCTTATTGATGGGACTGACACACCACTAAATTTCTTTCCTGAGCCAAGATTTGTCACCTTGATCAAAAGTTGGCAAAGCAGTTCATGATAACTCATAAGGTGCAAGCAGTCTGCACATTACAAAAGTTTTTCTCAAAGGGACATTCATTCTTGAGTCTTTATCCTTAAGCAGTTTTCCCACAGGAACTTAGAAGCAGCAACTCCATACAGTGAGTCGTCATGGAATCTTGGCATTTGCCAGAAAAGCTTTTTTCCATTTAGAGAGACCATTTTCTCCTGACAGACAGTCTGGAACAGTGTGTGTGCTCCCTCGCGCGCATGCGCGCGCGCACACACACACACACACACTGAGTCAAGAGTTGGAATGCAAAAACATGAGACCCCAAACAGTAAGCTAAAAATGTGATATCGGATACTTGGCAGGAGGATTATATTGTAAGCCTTCCAAAATCTAGCCCTTGACACAAACCGTCAGGCATGGGGACTATTAGCAGTCTTTCCCCAAGATAGCCAGACTACAAGGGGGGGCTTTGGAGGAGTATGTCTGCCACTTTTAGTTTTGAGTTTTTTATAAAAGCTGTTTTTTTCTGATTATAAGATTAACACATGCTTGTAATAAAAATATAATCAGAAAATAGAGAAAAACCAATCAAGAGAATGGAACTGGGAAATTTTTAGGCATTTATTGAATCAACTAGTTGATGGTTTTATTTCTGAGTTTCATTAGATTGTGGTTCACTGTGTTTAATTATTTAAGAATTGTGAAAGCCATTGATGGTGGAAAGAGACAGGTAAGTTCTGTCATTCCCAAATGAGCAAAATGATCTTCGGGTCTGGTATTTGCTCCACTGATGTTATTCCAAATAAATGAGTGTTTACAAGTCACTGCATTTCTGAGCCCACTTCAGTGTTTTAAAACTGAACTAAGGTTAGAAGAAAGAAGCCTCATGGAGCAGGTGGCAGGTGATCCGAGGCTCTGAGGTAAGTGTAGAACATTTGTTTTTACAAGAGACAGCCAAGGTTGGTCAGATGGGCTGGATGTTTGGATTTACAGAACACCTTTCTTATGATGGTCATCAGTTCTCTGGAACAGAAAGATACTGTGTGGAGTTAAGAGTGGGTCTGAAAAAATACAGAGCATCATCAGCATCATCAGAAAGAAGCAAAAGGTGTCATTTTGGGCATTGTGATGGTTTGAGTAAGAATGGTTCATATATCTGAATGCTTGGTCTGCAATAGGTCACTATTTGAGAGGACTAGAGACGTGGCTTTGTTGGATGAAGTGTTACTGGGGGTGAACTTTCCAAAGCGCATGCCGACCCCAGTGTCTCTCTTCCTGTTCCCAAGGATCCTTCTCCAGCACCATGTCTGCCTATGTGTTGCCTTGCTTCCTGCCACAATGATAATGACCTAAACGTCCAAATTGTAAGCCAGATCCAGTTTCTTTTATAAGAGTTGCTGTGGTCATGGTGTCTTCTCACAGCAATAGAACAATGACTAAGACAGGTCCTGTGCTCTTAGACAAAAGGGAGCAAACATTAATGACTGATTATTCACAGATGAGGAAAGTCGATGTTCCCCCACCTACTATGAAGTATGTGCATAATTCATGGCCTGGAAAGGTCAGACCACAGACAGGGATAGGGATAGGTGGTGGGTGAGGTTATGGAAGTTTAGAAAACTTAGTTTTACATCTCTACACATGAATATCTTTCTGCACACCTTACAAGTTCTACAAGTGTTTTGGTACCTGCAGACTGTTATTTGTAGCCATAGTTTAACCACATGGCAATGGTAGAGATAATAAGAAGTATAAATAGGAAGTAGTAAGCATCATTAGGAAGTGCTTGCTGGGCAAAGCATTGACTCCTAAGACAACACCATGTTCTATATACTACAGTGGCCTCCTTTTATTGAGAGGCTGAAGCTTTGGGACCCTAATGTACCCACTGAAACTAGAAAGAAGTAGCAAAATTGGGAGGCGCTCCTCTGAAGTTTGGTTCTAGATCTGGAAAACAGAGCTCTCTCTCTGTTTCCTGAACTCCCCAGAAGGTTCTGAAGAGGCAGATAAAACAGGTGTCTAGACACAGGCTAGAGATGAGGCCTTCTGTATATGCATGTGTGTGTGCTGGCTTGTTCACATGTTTGGGCACCCACAAACCCCTGGAGCTGGAGTTACAAGTAGCTGTAGACTATCTAATGACAGTATAGGAACAGAGCCCTGTTCTTCTGCAAGAGCAATAAGTACTTTTAACCACTAACTATCTCTTGAGGCCTCTTTATATTGTTTTTATGCATATGTTGAAGAATTTTCATTATGGTACTGAGGATTAAAGGTGGGACCTCATTTGTGTATACAAGTCTAGCTGCATCCTCAGCTGTTGAAGATTTTTGAAAAAGACACTTTTGTGGGGTTTTGGCAAAGACTCTTCTTCCCTATCTCTCCCTTCCCTCCCCTCTTCCTCCTCTTTTTCATCTTTCATGATGGTCTCACAGTCTGTTTACCCATTTAGAAAACATACTGCCTTTGACCAGAAAAAGACCTTATTAGATTACAGACTTGTAAAAATTTCTCACCATAGAAAGATGAAAGGGGGGCCAGTGGAAGGGAGGGTGTTCCAAGGAGGGCCAGTGGAAGGGGGGGTCCCAAGGAGGGCCAGTGGAAGGGGGGTGTTCCAAGGAGGGCCAGTGGAAAGGGGGGTGTTCCAAGGAGGGCCAGTGGAAGGGGGGGTGTTCCAAGGAGGGCCAGTGGAAGGGGGGTGTTCCAAGGAGGGCCAGTGGAAGGGGGGTGTTCCAAGGAGAGCCAGTGGAGTGGGGGTTGTTCTAAGGAAGGCCAGTGTGTGGGGTGCTCCACACTGCTATGCCTTTCTGTGGGCAGAAGCAGAAGGCATACTAAATTTTTCATTTAGAACTTGATGGTGACCACTACCCAGTGCCCTGTAAGCATTCAAGACCCTCTTTCCCTTTACACCACAGTGGAGTACTCGTCAGGGAGGAATGTCTTTCTGACTCCAGCTTGCAGTCATTAACACCATGAAGCATGGGAATGTATAACCCTTGCTTTTTATTTTCTCAGTGAGGGAGAACCTGGAAGATGCTCAAACGGGAAAGGAATAAGAAATAGTATGATATTTTGGGGAGGTGGTAGCCCCCAGGTCTTTTGTTTGACTCCCAGAGGATTCTGTGTGGTTTTTATTTTATTTTTAAAACAAACTTCCAATGTCTAACTTTTTAATTCTCGCCATAACACCAGCTGGCTTGTAATTAACCACTGGCATCATCAATATCTCGTCAAAGTTAATGAGTTTTTAACATAATTTTTAACTGCTCTGAAGAGGTTACAGAATTAAAAGAACAAGAATAATGTATATATTTATTCATAGACAAACTGAGGGATGAAAGATAGGGTGTAGCTCAAAGGCTTCTTGGCAAAAAATTTGAGAAGATTTCTTCCCTGAGCCTTTAGGGAATCAGCATGGAGGAGAATGGGATTGAGAGAGAGCTGATGGCTCCACACCTCTGTCTCTCTCTCCCTCTCTCTCTTTCTCTCTCCCTCCTTCCCTCCCTCCCTTCCTCCTTCCTTCCCTCTCTCTCTCTCTCTCCCTCCTTCCCTCCCTCCCTTCCTCCTTCCTTCCCTTTCTCTCTCTCTCTCTCTCTCTCTCTCTCTCTCTCTCTCTCTCTCTCTCTCCCTCTCTCTCTCTCTCTCCCTCCTTCCCTCCCTCCCTTCCTCCTTCCTTCCCTTTCTTTCTCTCTCTCTCTCTCTCTCTGTCTCTCTCTCTCTCTCTCTCTCTCTCCCTCTCTCTCTCTCTCCCTCTCTCTCCCTCCCTCCCTCCCTCCCTCCCTCCCTCTCTCCCTCCCTCCCTCCCTCCCCTCCTCTTTCTGCTTTTCCTTGGTAAGGACCTTGATCCATTCTGATTATCCCCCCCCCCCACCTCCACCCTCTTACTGCCTCTGGGCTGTTTGTGATAACTAGTGTATAATCCTAGTTATATAATACTGTAAGCTTGTGTCTGCCTAGAAGATGGCATTGTGTAGGGTTTCCATGAATCTTTTGGCTCTTAAATTCTTCCAGTCCCCTCTTCTCTGAGCCTCCAGCGGGGCATATAAAAGTGTCTTGTTTAGGGCTGAGTCCTCCCTCAGCCATCACTCATTCTTAGTGTCATCAGGGCAGCTAGCCATAAGTATCTTCATTCAGAGCCGTTAAATGCGAAGAGAAGCTTTTTTAGTTATGACTGAGAGTAGCCTTAGTCTATGAGTATAGACACAATCATTTAGGAAGTAGTTTTAAGCTCTCTAACTTTGGCTAAGCAACAGTATTAAGTTTCCCTCTAGCACCTGCAACCACCCCAAGCTTGGGTTTCCGACTGGACTTATGACATCAGCTATGAATCTTCCCAATGAAGCAGGCTGAAATCCATCCAGAGAGCTGCTGGTTGTCACCCATGACAATCACACCAGTATTGCACAGGTAGCACATTTTGCCCATCAGATTGGTACTGTAGTTTGAAGTTTTCCCAATGGCCTTTTCATCCCCAGTGGCCCACATAGCAGGAAAAAAAAAGCTGCTTCATCAGGAGGAACTGAGTGTGTTTAATGGTTGAGCAAATACTTAACATACTTGAGAACCTTAGTTTGATTCCTAGTAGAGTGTGTGTCTGAGGGGACAAAGTGTGGTTATATAATGAAAGGAAGAAAAAGATCAGGCTGCTCTCCCTGTGACATGAAACTGAAACTGCACTTCAAAATGAAGGAATATTGAAAAACTACCATCTTATAAATCAAATAAAAATTATAAAAATAAAATTAGAAGGGAGTTATACAAATACTATCCCTAGAAGCAATGTAACACCACCTAGAAAGTAGCAGGACCAGGTGTAGGAAACCTCCATAGCATTCTAGCTTCCTACATATAGTGAGTGGTCTGAATGAAAATGCTCTCTATAGACTCACAGGGAACAGCACTAGTGGGTGTGGACTTGTTGGAGTAAGTGTTGCCTTGTTGAAAGAAGTGTGTCACCATGTGGGTGAGCTTTGAGGTTTCACAAGACCAAGCCAGGCCCAGTCTCTCTGTCCCGTCCCCCCCCCCCACCTGCTGATTCAGGTGTAGCTTCTTCTCTAACACCATGTCTGCCTGCATGTCACCATGCTTCCTGCCATGACCATAATAGACTAAACCGCAGATCTGTAAGCCATCCCCAATTACATGTTTTTCTTTATAAGAGTTGCTCTGGTCATGGTGTCTCTTTATGCAATAGAACAGGGACTAAGACACTACACTGAACTCACCAGGAATTGAGAAATCTCATTTGCTTTCAACTCATATCATGCCTATTTTGAACACAAATTTGATATTCACACATATAGACTTCTTTTTTATTTCCTTTGTGCTTAATACTGTGGCTTTAATTTTTAACAATGTTTTACATATTTGCTTACATTTATTTTAGGACAGAATTTTGATGTGTGGCCCAAGCCGGCCTCAAACTTGAAATCCTCTTGCTGTAGCCTCTGAAGTTCTGGGATTGTAGCCCTGTAATACCCTGCTGTGCATCACTGGGTTTTAAATACCTTTTCCTAAGGCCTCATGTATACTTACTTGTTGATTTTAGGTACTGCACAGTACTCCATGTTGAACACAGTCTCTCCTACAGTTGCGCAGCAATATTATTTTTAGTTTCTTACTGTCCTAACCAATGCTGCCTATATTTATAAACTTAATGCCTTGGCGCTCATGTACAACAAATAATAATAAAAAACTATTTATGATTTGGCAAAAGGATGGGAAGTATGATTTCCTCCTCAACTATTCACTGTGGCATGGTTTACATGACACAATTTACAGAAAGCTAGGGAGCTGAGACTAGAATGTATGCATTTGTTCATTTAACTGTGAGATCGGTTAGCTGGATCTGTTTCTGAGGAGAATTTGACCGGGGCCCAGTTTTCTGGATGAAATTAAAAACAAACAAACAAAAAACAATTATTAGTTAAAATTTTTTATTTACTTTACATTCTGACCAAAGTTTCCTCTTCCTCCGCTCCTCCCATTTTCTCTCTCCTCACCTTCCCACTAACCTCCCCTCACCCCCAATCTACTCCTCTTCTGTTTCTGTACAGAAAGAGGCAGGCCTCCCACGGATGTCAACAAAGCATGGCATATCAAGTTGAGGAAGAACTAAGCTCTTCCCTTTTATTAAGGCTGGGCAAGGCAACCTGGTACGAGGAACAGGTTCCCAACGCCAGTTCAAGCCCTGCTCCCCCAACTAGGAGTCTTACAAATGGATCAGTCTACACACTGTCACACGTATGTAGAGGGTCTAGGTTGGTACAGTCTGGAAGCTCCTATGAGCCCAAGTTAGTTGTTTCTATGGGTTCTCTTGTGACGGCCTTGATCTCTCTCCTCACAGGATTCCCCGAGACTGGCCTAGGTTTGGCTGTGGATCTCTGCATCTGCTTTCATCAGTCACTGGATGAAGGCTCTCACATGACAAAGTGGTCACCAATCTGATTACAGGAAATGGCCAGTTCAGACACCATCTGCATTATTGCTGGGAGCCTAAGCTGGGGTCATCCTTGTGGGTTCCTAGGACTTTCCCTCTTAACTAGCTCCCTCAAGTT
Organism: Phyllotis vaccarum; assembly: GCA_033318265.1. Classification (NCBI taxonomy): domain Eukaryota; kingdom Metazoa; phylum Chordata; class Mammalia; order Rodentia; family Cricetidae; genus Phyllotis; species Phyllotis vaccarum. The sequence goes on from JARWLC010000008.1 coordinate 69,023,873, forward strand.
CCCATGCCCTCATCCCCCACCCATGCCCCCAATTTACCCAGGAGATCATTTCTATTTCTCTTTCCCAGGGAAATCCATGTGTCCCCATCCCCCTTTGAGCTTAGAAGACACTTTTTTTAAAAAAATAAACAAAATATTTTATTAGCTTTTGAAGATTTTGTGTCAGCTATCTTGATCACCTTCCACGTCTCCCCACATCTCACAGATCCATCCCCTGTCCTGGTCCCCTGGCTCTTAGAATTTTTCTGCCCCCCTTCCATGTTATCCCTAAGCCCAGGGTGTAGGGTGTGTTTTCTCTGCACATTTTGATGAGTTGTGGCTTTTCTATAATGGTCTCCAAAGAAAGAAGCACCTTTGAGGAGGGGTGAGAGCTTCACACATCTGTGGCACAAGATTAAGGATTTTGAATGTGGTCAGAAATTACACTTATTGAAGACAGTGGCCGAGGCTCTCCCCTTGGTCCCTGGTCTCACCGGCCACAAGCACTTGGCAAGGTTTACAGTTAGAGACATGAATTTCTTCCAGTTGAACAGGCCTTAAACCCCACTGGGTGCTTTGGTTACCCCCCAAATAAAAGGGTCACAATGTCACCTTTCCAAATATCTTGCTCTGCTTCTTGTAAGTAGTAGATGTTACATCCAGATAGGACTATTAATTGCTTTTCTCTTTATACCTTGCACAGCCTTCAGGTAGTATGAGAGCTAGTCCTTAAGGATGAGGCCTTCAGGGCAGATCCAAATTGATTTTGAGAACGATTTTTTTTTTTTTAATTTAAGTTCAGGAAGAAAGAATGAAATATAAAGGATCCTCTATGTTGAAAGGGAAAAGAGTCAGCTTATGTGACATGTGGGATTCCCACTTTTTCTGGGCCGGGAAGAGTTCTTTAACTGTAAGTGTATTTTCTTTGGTTGGTGGAGAGTAGAAACCTGTTGTATCTTTTCTTTGGAGATTAGTTTCAAGTTTCAGACTCCTAATTTTTTTTAAACATACCAATTTTAAGAGTAAATAGTCTGATAGTGGAAGGGAAGGGGTGGGATGTGTGTTTGTCTTTAATCCCAATTTCCTCTTCCATAAGGACTTCAGCATAATATCATAGCCCCACTATCTGACTACTTACATTGTTACTGACATTTGTGAAAATTTTCTGTAACAATCCTGGAAGCTGGTAATTCTAGATCATAAGATGTCCATACAAAACACAACTGTCACTTCAAAGGGAATAAGAGTTTATTTGCACCTAACTGGGAGTGCTCAAGGCTCACGTATATAATTCAGGCTGTCCTCAAGGGCCTATTACACTGTGGAAATAATTACATGAGATACCATTGCCACAGAACAAAAGGGGATCATAAATCAAAGCATTACCAAAAACAATGGTAGGAAACTCAGGTAGGTTACAACAAAATGGAGAATTACGAGATATGACTTCAGATCCTGTCAGATGTCAGTCTTTGAGATAAGTAGAAACTACTGGCCTATTGAAATAACACACCCCAAACATTTCAATACCTGATCCTCAAAAGGTTGTTGGTTAAGAGTTAGAAGTGGGCAATGGTGGCTATTAAAATACTAAAGATAGCCCATGTAATTAACTACAACATTCCAATTTACCACAGTCCGTGTCCCCAAATTCTAATCAATCAGTTGGCCTGGTAGAAACTTCAATATAAATATGACCCTCTTCTGGAAACTTCTGTTTTCAAGGGTATAGCTAACCTCATTGGGTTACACTGCTGCATGGTTCTCTACCACCACCAACCTGCATAGAGATTCATGGCCACATGGCTGAACAGGATGAGTCATGGGTTAGATGAAGGGTAGAGAGCTAGCAGGTTATATGCCTGGGCCTTAGGCCAATTAGCCTAAAACTACTGAAAGCATCTGTGTGTCTCTACCTGTCTGCAGGTCTCTGGTCTGCAGGTCTTCGGGTCTGCGAGCTCAAACCTTGAGGCTAGGCCCGAAAGTCTGGGCCAGAAACCTCCTACTACGTTGGTCCCTCTTATTTTTAGCCATTTCATAGCTGTAATTTGCCTTTGTCCAGTTATCAGTAGTCTGAGCTACTTTTATGTGTGTCCTAGTTTGCTTCCTATCGCTGTGACAAAACCATGATCAGGAGCACCTTGAGGTAGAAAGGTTAATTTTATCTTACAACTCTGGGATCTTTGAGGTTTAAAGTTTCTATAAATACCGAAATTCTCTCTAAAATTTCAAAATCTCCAAAAATTTCAGTCTCTCTGAAATCCAAAGTTTCTTACAAATTAAAATAATAAGTTACATATACTGCTTTCTTCCTCTAAAAAGACACAACTGAAGCACAGCAACAATAAAGTCAAAGGAAAACCAAAGTCCAACAGTGTAAGTCAGTGTCAGACTTCTGAGATTCCTGATCTCCTAAACTTCTAAAGCTTCACTCCCCCGACCCTGCCATTTCTGGTACACAAAGTCTGTCTTAGGCCAGCTCCACACCTGCTGTCTTTGGTAGTTATCCTACGGTACTTGCATCTTCAAAATGCTAAAGCCTCTGCAACTGGGCTTCACCTTCACCAATGGCCTCTCCATGGAATCTGTTATGATCATGAGCAACCATGTGAGCTCTGAGAATGAAACTAAAGTCTTCTGCAAGAGCAAATGTGTCCTTAACCACTGAACAATTTCTCTAGCCCGTCAGCCTGCTTTCAACTGTACTCCAGGACCATCTGGACAGGAGTGATGAGTCTCTACAGGCTTGTCTACAGACCAGTCCAGAGGGAGAAGCTTCTCAATTGCAGTTCCCTCTTGCAAAATGACTCAGCTTGTGTCAAGTTGACATAAAACTAGTCATCACATTTAGCTGGTTAAGAACATTTAAAACTGTGTATTTTAGAATGCAGCTTAGAATTGCATTTGTAGGAAATTGAATCTTCACATAGTAAACCATCCTGCCCAAGAGCATGAGTTGCCTCTTGTTTTATTTACACCTTTTCTGGTTTTTATATGCTTATGTTTTTGCTTTCTTCGAGGCCTCTATTCATTTTAATTGTATTTCGAGTTTTGTATTGTCAATGAACCATTAAAGCTTTTTTTTTTTTTTTTTTTTAAATAGCACAATGTCAGTATTATTTTAAAAGGTGTGCCATTTAGTGGTGTTTGATGGCTCTCCAGTTAGTGTGGCACTAACTGTGAAAGTGTCTCCTGAAGCTTTCATCACACATAGAAATCCAAGCCTGCAAGATTTGGGTTTGGTTGATTAGAGCAGATTTAGGAATCTGAGCCTGAAATAGTTCTCAGATCATTCTGATGAACAGCCATGTAGGAACTCTGTTCATTGCTCTAATAGATGATTAGAGAGGTTTAAAACACGATTTTTACTTTTCTCCATTTGAATGTTCCAAGAAAACATAATTAAGAAATGTGAATCAGTACAATAATTATAAATATAGGTAAATAACAAATTTATTGTGCTTTAAAAAAATCTCTGATGCCTTAGATCTGCTAAATATTTCTGGAATATGATTGGAAGGCAAATTTATCAAAATATTCAGGTCAAATCCATAAATGTAACTGATGTGGAAATGTCTTTCTATATGCTGTGAAATAAATGAACTGTTTTGGCCTATGGCAGGTATCATAGGAATAGGCGGGGAAATCAGAGCATAGGTAGGAGAAGGAGGGCAAAGTCAGAAGAGACAAGATCGAGCCACCCAGGAAGCAATCTATAATGACACAGGTAAGCCACAGGCCACATGGCAGGACAGATTAATGGAAATGGGTTGAATTAATATGAAAGAGCTAGCTAGCAATATGCTAGAGACATAGGCCAAGCAGGATGAAATTAATATAAGCATCTGTGTGTAGTAGGAGGTTTCTGGCCTGAACTTTCGGGCCTAGCCTTAAGGTTTAGAGCCACAGACCCACAGACCCCCAGAGACACACAGATGCTTTCAATAGTTTTAGGCTGATCGGCCTAAGGCCCAGGCATATAACTTGCTAACTCTTTACCCTTAATCTAACCCATGACTCTTATCTTATTCAGCTATGAGGCTGGGTACCTTTTCTCAGAGCAGCATAGTTGTCCTCTGCTTATTCTGGCTTCTCTCTGGCATTCTGCTCTGTTCAGCCTGTTCTCAGAGTTTTTCTAGTCTGGTAGCCCTGCCCACACTTCCTGTCTGCCTTTGGCCAATCAGCGCTTTTTATTAAACCCATAGGCGGGGACAATTATTTACAATGGAATAACATAACCCCCCTACATCTGTGTATTTCACTGGGACTTTGGGATTGCTGGTCCAGATAAGTTGCGGCGAGCAGATCTGGACCATGGGACTAATCTGGGACAGAAACCTCTTGTTACATATAATTTACTCTTTCTTTTCTAAGACTAAAAAGCAAAGCCCGACAGTTATCAATGATGGCTATTGGACGGCTGGCAGATGGACTTGCACACCATTGTTTCACTGATTCACTTAGCATTGTGCAATGCAAAACCCTTAACCCTGTTTGGAGGAAGTGTATCAGGGAAATCCACATGGAGACTGTTGTAGTTTTCAGGAGCACATGGGCAACAGGGAAGGAGGATGTTTATGTGGGCATTTATAATTGCCTGTTTTAGCTTTAGTGAATAGCCCCTTAAATGTCATCCAGAGGAAGGTGAGCCAATCGCTTGTTCATTTGTTCACATGACCCATCATATTTCACAGGAGCATGTTAAAGACACAATTGTCTCATGATAGAATTGGAGAAATTCAAGTCCAAGTGGCTGATTGAGCTGCACCTGTGCAGCTTACACGACTGTGGGCATGGTTAGGCTGACATATGTTTTATGAGTTTGCCTTCAAGTGTCTTCAGATTCCTCCAGCAGATTGTTTCTCTCATACCATCATAATTTAAACTCCAAAATTAAAAAAAAATATATTAAGGAAGTTGTATTAACATCCTTTGTTAATTCAAAGACTAACATGCTTTTGATCTTATTGGAAGTCTAGTAGTGACTTCAATCCTAATGCTTGCACAAAAAATTTCTTTACAGTAGTTGTATTGTCTTTCTTCATTAAAAATCTATGTGTGTGTAGTTTGTGTGTGTGTGTTCATTCTTGCATATGCACAGGTGTCAATGCTGCTGGACAGACAACTTGAGGGAGTTGTTCTCACCATACACCATAGGGCTTCCAGGGATCAAAGCAGGTCATCAGGTTTGGTGGAAAAGTGCCTTACCTGCTGAGCTAACTTCCCAGGTTGGCCACGTTTCTTCTTCTATCTGGTAAAATATTTATATGTCAGAAAAAAATTATTGCTCTCCTACATGTATCAAGAGAGTATCCACACAGGGAAACTTCAAATAAAACTCTTACTAGGAGTTTTGAAAATAAAGAGAATTATATGAGTAAGTCTCATAGCATCCCAAAGCACCTTTTATTGATCTTTGAGAACACCTTATTCAGATTGTTCCTATCAAAGAACACTGTGGTAGGAGACAAAGAGACAGCTATATCAATATTTATGCTGATGTATAAAGTGTTTAAGAAATAATCTATCTCTATTGAATACATACAGACATTTTCTTGCCATCATTTTTTAAACAAAGCATTTATTCCCATAGAATGCATATGACATCTGATACTACAATCTAGAGATAGTTTAAAATATATGCAGTTCCTATCTCACCTGGTACAATGGAGTTACACATTCATGAGCACATGGTATTTGACAGGGGTTCTGGAACCTAGCCCACAAATTCTTATGGAATATAGAAGGATATTTATCCATATAGATGTAGATGATACAGATGAGGATACAGAGGGGAGGAAGATTCAATAGCATCTATTGTTTCTAAACTCATAATTTTGAGCCATTACCATTATCTGGCATTTCTCTGTGTTTAAAAGATTATAAAACATACATTGAAGATGTTGGTTTTTGTAGATGTATTAGAACAGTTTTGTAACCTCAGCAGGCTGAAGGCTAAGACAGGAGGTCGTGTACTCAGACCAGCCTGGTCTATATAGTGAGAATCTATCTAAAAGAACCAAGAGAGAGAGAGAGAGAGAGAGAGAGAGAGAGAGAGAGAGAGAGAGAGAGAGAGAGAGAGAGAGAGAGAGAGAGAGAGAGAGAGAGAGAGAGAGAGAGAAGAATTGTTTTCATGCTTGACAACTCTATGAAGTGTTGTTAATCTAGCATTAAGCTGGGAAAACATAGCTGAGAAAAAAGTGAATTTTCTGTGAACTAGGGTTTTCTGAATCCAAGTGTCTCTAATCCCTTGGTATTGACTGGTACTGACCTTTTCTTTCCATGATCACCCTTTTCTGTGGGTATAGAGATCAGGGTGGCAAGCCTTCTGTAGGGACCATTTGTGGTTCGGCAGCCTCCGTCCCTCATAGTCACCCAGTCATTGAAGAGTAAAAGCAACTGGACAACAGTGAACAGATGGGTGTTGCAGTCAGTCTAGATATGGTTTACTGACAGGACCAGAGAGCTTATGACTTCACAAAGACATGAGTAAGATCAAATGCGTAGCAGGAATGTGTTTTTACATTCATGTTCCTCACACATACTCCATGCGTGGTTTTTAAAGATGTATTTTATTTATTTACATGTATACGTCTGTGTGTGGGTGTCTGAAGACGCCAGATGGGGGTGTCAGAGGCACCTGGAGCTGTAGTTAAAGGCAGTTATGAGCCTCCTCACATGGGTGCTAGAACTGAATTTGGGCCTTCTGCAATAGTAGTATGTAGTCCTAAAAACTGAGCCATCTCTCCAGCCCCCAAATTCAAAAGTTACCTTTATTTATTTGTTTATTTTAATTTAATGTGTGTGTGTGTGTGTGTGTGTGTGTGTGTGTGTGTGTGTGTGTGTGTGTGTTACAATGAGGTTTTCTGGCCTGTACTAGTCCCCCGGTTTGGTCCTGCCCACCATCACTTATCTGGACCCACAATCCCAAAGTCCCACTGAATCACACAGACACTTATATTAACTTCATGCTGTTTGGCCTATGGCTTAGGCGCATTGCTAGCTAGCTCCTTCATCTTAACTCAACCCATTCTCATTAATCTGTCTACCACATGTCCCATGGCTCACCTGCGTTCCTTACATGTTGATTCTTTGGGCATCTGGCTTGATCTCTCTCTGACTCCACCCCCCTCATACCTATGTGCTCCTGTCTTTGGCTATGGTGTCTGCTAAGGGTCAAAACAGCTCCTTTATTTAAAGATTGATATTTACAGGATACAGAAGACATTCCCACATTACCTCCCCATTTATGTCTAATCAAAAAGGAAGGTTTCAATTTTTAACATAGTAAAATTACATATAACAATATAGATATCAAACAAGAAGTACAGTTACAATATCTAGTCTATTTGTATTTAGCAAAATTAAAGAAAATACTCTATCACTCTATCATCTACCTTTTCCTTTGAATCTAAAATTTCATATCCAATATACCTTAAAATAACTAAGAAAAAAATATACCTATAACTATCTAATATTCAACTATATCAAAGACCACAGAAAGGCTATAATATTACCTGAGTAAACAGGAAGTGCAAGCAACTTCCAAAGTCTAGAAATGACAGAGATGACACCTATCTGCCTGGACAGTCACCCAAATTTTCTTTATAAAGTTGGGGCATCCATCTTCAGCCTACAGGCCCAGAGTCTCTTTTCATTTCAGTAAAGCAGGAAATCTGAATGACTGTTCTGCCTATTCTCGTACAGTTCATCAGTTGCTTCTCCTTGTGTCCTGAAGAATGTCTGACAGATTTTCTGCAAAGCAGGAACCTGAAGGACCATCTTGGCTTGTTCTGCCAAAGTTCAGAGGTCACCTTCCTATGGAACCTGCATGTCCAGTTTAAACAGCATACTTTCAAGCAGCCAATACAAGAACAAGTTCTTATCAAGTGGCTAACCATTGCCACAAACAAAGTAAACTCCATACGGACTTTTTTCGATGTCCATTTTTCTCTTGAAGCAGATTGGTGCTGTCAGGAGAAGATCTGTCTCACTGTCAAGAAAAGTTTAATTTCTTAAAATATTTTAAATTCCATATTCTGTAGGTCTTAAAAGTGTTTGAACATTACCTAGCTGATTGAAATATATCTTTGTATATCTAAAAAAATTTAACATGACTCTAAGTTTGGTGACTATTAATCTGCATTTTAAAATTATACATTACAATTTTAAATGAGTTGCATAAACATCATACCTTAAACAAGAGTAGAAAAATACATGCAGCATAACAAAACTGACCTTAAATTTATATCAATACACCAAAATCCATACCACTGTAAAATATTTTGAAATTAATAGCTCATTTTTGGATTAAATTTAATAATTTAATTTTTAAAAATCACATATACCATATTTCTTTTTTCTTCTTAGAAAGAGATTAACTACAGCCATTAACCATTTATAATGAAAACAAACATTTATAAACAATATTTTGGGAATTTTGGCATAGTTTTCCATTACTACTTCCTGCTGATTAAGGAGCTTTGGCAATCTTACAGGTTCTTGAGACTGGATCAACTTAGTCTGCAGCCCGGATACTGATGTGACCATCTCTTCCCATCAGAGAATTTTCAGGGGGTCTTGGTTGATGAAACCATATTTGCCTGGAATAATCCACAGGTTCTCACCTTCTGTGGAAACAAAAAAAAAATCTCTCTTTCAAGGTGATATATCCTTAGACACAAATTTCAAAGTCAAGATACCTTTAAAATATATATTCTTGTTTAATTTAGCTGCCTTTTCAACCAATTGTCTTTCTGCAGTTAGTTCAGTAACAGTTAAAAAAAATTAAAAGAAAACACAATAATAACCACAATCCAGACTCTGTGTCTATTTTCCATCTTTATGTGGCTTATCATATTTTTATTACTCTATTTCTCTTTTTAAAAGACTTTCTGTACTTTCTTTTCTCTCTGAAGCCTATGTACATTTTACACACATTGTAAACCGTTTATAGTTTTTTTTCATCTGAATCTGTTTTATTGTGAATCCTTAATTATTTTCTAACCACAAGAGCTTTTAAAATGCTGGTACTCTCCTAAAGACTACATAGTTTTTGCAGATAAAGCTGAGTCAGGAAGTTCTCTTAAAGGGACCAGGTTTCTATTCTCTGCCAGAAAACAGAGCAGACTCAAGAAATGCTGCTACTCTGCCCCCCCCCCCCCCAATAAACAGAAACCTTAAATCAATTACATGCTACTGAGTCTTATGTTATGAGACTTCGGGAACCAGCCTGGTTGCAGCTTATGTTCTCTGCCACCATTTTGAATGTGGCCCGAATGCCACATTATCTCTGTATATGACCCACTTCAAATACACAAGTTGAAAGCTGCTTTTTGCTCAGTTTCTGTGATATAGAGCCCTTTCTAATCTTTCTCAGGCTTTATGTGGTTATTTGCTCCAGGCTGGGCGCCATCTGTTACCATGAGGTTTTCTGTCCTGGGATAGTCCCCCAGTCCCACGTACCACCGCTTCTCTAGTCTAGCAATTCTGAAGTCCCACTGAATCACATAGACACTTACATTAACTTCATGCTGTTTGGCCTATGTCTCAGGCACATTGCTAGCTAGCTCCTTCATCTTAACCCATTTTCATTAATCTGTCTGCCATGTGGCCTGTGGTTCACCTGTGTTCCTTACATGTTGATTTTTCGGGCATCTGTCTCATCTTTCTCTGACTCATACCATGTGCTCCTGTCTCTGGCTATGTTGTTCGCCAAGGGTCAAAACAGATCCTTTTTAAAAGATTGATAGTCACAGGATATAGAAAGACATTCCCACATCAAGTGTGTATGAGTGTTTGCATATGCATGTATATGTGTGAGTGTGTGTGTGTGCATGTATGTTTGCATGTGTGTGAGTATATGTGTATGTGAGTGTGTATGTTTGTGTGTAAGTGATGTGTGTATATATGTGTGTTTATGAATGTGTGTATGTGTTTGTGTGTGTATCTGTGTATATGTGTGAGTGTATGTATGTGTGAGAGTGTGTGTTTGTGTATATGTATGTGTGTATGAGTGTGTGAGTGTATGTGTGTATATGTGTGTTTGTGAATGTGTGTGTATGAGTGAGTGTGTATGTGTTTGTGAGTGTGTATATAAGTGTGTGTATGTGTGACTGTTTATGCGTGTATGTGTGCGTGCGCCTGCGCAGGTTCCCCAGTGTGCATGTGGAGGTCAGAGAACAACTTTGGGGTTGTTTCTCTCCTTCTACTTCAGGGCCCTGGGGGTGGGACACAGGACAGCAGGCTTGGTGAAGAGTGCTTTAACCCCTCAGACTCCTTGCTGGCTCGTTTTCAAGATAGTGATGTTTCCCACATTTTTACTGTAAATTTCTTGGAAAGACTTATACTGAACAGTGCTCCACAAATTGCTTGGATGTCACACTTAAACATTTCTTATGTTCCCTAGCAGCAGGCACAGTTTCCCTGGGTATTCACTTCAGTTTTTTCTGGAGTCTCTTGTCTCTCTGACTGTTGGAGCTTGCCACCCCACACCCACAAGACCTTCCCTCTGGATCTCTTTTTCACCTGCTTTCTGCCAGTTATCAGGAGGCAGCACCTCATGAGGTCCTGTAATCTATTCTTAGTAGCAGGACGACTAAGTTCTGAGTTTCATGCTTTTTTCCACTGAACAGAAAGTATTTACCCTTGTATTAAAACAAAATAAATATTTATTATTAGATACTTGGTTAAGATCTAGGAAGTCAAAAAGGATTACCCCAAATCTAAAACCTCACCTACTGTTTCTGCAGTGAAACTGCAGAAATCTATATGCAGTTTGGAGGATTTTGCAGTTATGGATTTACGGTCACTAAAGTAGTGCTCTCATGGTTGGTCACTCAGGTTCATGGTCACTCAGGGTCATAGTCGCACAAGGTCATGGTCACTCAGGGTTATAGTCACTCAGGGTCATTGTCACTCAGGTTATGGTCACTCATGGTTCTTGTTCTAAGATTCCTAGGAAAGTTTCCACATGCAGAAAATATAGCTTATTTTGGATTAAAGATATTGTTCAGTTAATTAAAATATTTGCACAGACTTCATAGGTTTGATCACCAGTACATAGACATGATGACTCATGCCTATAATTTCAGAACTTGGAAGGTAGAAGCAGGAGCATAAGAAGTTCAAGGCTACATAGAGAGTTTGGGGACCAGGCTACATGAGACACGATATTCAAATAGAGACTGTTTGTTTTGAGTTAACTCAAATGTTAAAGCTTTTTGTTTAGAGATTTTTGTAGTTTGAAGAAAAGAGTTTTCAGTTGACAGCAGTCAATGGGACCCTTCTGATGGAGTGATGTACTGATATTCGTGGTGAATAAAGAACATCAGACATCTCAACCAGTCGTTCTGCAGAACAAGGCTTTGTGGGTAGCACTGAAAACTGATGTTAAAATTGATTCTTATTTTATATTGCTGCTTTATGATAACCAATTATCAAAGTATTTCACAACAATTGTCATGTGAGCAAATGCAGAGCATGAGTGCTTCTGCTTATTTTCAACCACATTCAGAGCATTCTTGAATTCATTCATTCACTCATCCAATAAAACATTTTAAGCAGCTTGTTATATGTTGGATGTCACATGGGAATGTTACTGGCATGGGACACAGAGACATCCACCCAAGCAAAGTCAGGATTTGAAGCTTTAATGAAGAAATGAATTTCAGATTGAGCCCAAGCGCAAAACTGGATTTATTAAAAGCAAAATGTAGGTACTCTGCAAGGCAGGGGAGGGGAAGGAAGAGGAGAAGGGCAGGAAAGCTATGGGATTTGCCATTTTTTATCAATGGGTGTATAGGACTTTGGGTTTCCTCATGTTATATCTATAAAAAGCCACCCCCCCCCCCATACACACACACTTCTTAACTTTGTCCAGAGAGACAGTTTACAACAGGGATAAAAGCTCAGCAAACAGAGTTGTAGGGTAGATTCATACAGGGCACTTGTCAGTATTAGAGAAAGAGGTTGTGGAAATTCCAAGTTTTACACGATTTTAGCCCCAAGTAGGCATAGCCTCATGTCTTGGATATTGACGACTGGGGTCTCTTCCTTGGATGCACCATCTGGCCCTAAGTAACCTGTGTTCATGTTATTTACCATCTCTGATGAGGAGAGAGAAGTGGGGGACATCTATATCTGTGAGCCATTCCATCCTCACCAGTGTCTGATGTGCGAATGTCTTTCTGTATGCTGTGAATATCAGTATTTAAATAAAGGAGCTGTTTTGGCTCATGACGGCACCATAGAAAAAGTAGGAGAAGGAATCAGAGCATAGGTAGGCGAAGCAGGGTGGAGTCAGACAGACCGAGCCAACCGCCAAAGAAGCATGCAAGGAACACAGATAAGCCACGGGCCATGTGGCAGACAGATTAATGGGAATGGGTTGAGTTAAGATGTAAGAGCTAGCTAGCAATGTGCCTGAGCCATAGGCCAAACAGCATGAAGTTAATATAAGCGTCTGAATCACCTCTGGGGGCCTGATCAGCTGTGGGCAGCTAAGGGGGCCGCAGGTCTGTGGGTCTGGATCTCTGGCTGCCCAGGGTCAGAAAACCTTACTGTTTACAAGTGTCTGAAGTCCCCTCTTCTCACGTCACGTCTCCACAATCCCTTCCCTGTCTGTCTTGCTCTGGAGGAACACAGTGCAGGCAGAGGCATTTGTGCTGCAGACCTTCAGAGCTTCTATCTGCCAGTTGTGTACACTTGCAGCTGTGCAGGTAGCATTTGAGCGAGGAGGGCTTTTTTGCCTCAAGACATCTAGAGATAATTTATAACATATAGGACACAAAATAAGTAGTGAGGAAAGAGGATCTAAGAAAAAGCAAAGGGAGACGTCACTGGATTAAATACAAAGATAGATAATACACAAAAATTAATGAAAATTATTCACATATTAGTGATGAGTTATAATTCTGTTTCTGAGTTCTGTAGCAGCCAAAGCAAGCAAAGGGAAATAGCCACAAAATAAAAAGAAGGTTCTAAGGATCCCTGAGGGACCTGCCTATTTTCCTAACTGGCCTCTTGTTCTCATTGTCCCTGACTAAACCATATGGGCCTCCATATTTCTTATGCTTTGCTGCAGATAAGCCAAAGGAGTCACTTAATTCCCCTCTGTTAAATCTACCAAGTTAGCACTCTCCATTTAGCTGGAAGTCTCTTGGTCTTGCGTAGCTCCACAGTCTGGACAAATCTTTTCACTAGCATCTCAAAGGCAATTATTTTAGTTACCTTTCAAGAGGATCCTATGTCCAAAAGAAAAAAACAGACAAACAAAAACTCCTTTGAGCTATTGCGTATCAGGAGGTGTACCATGAAAATCTGATAGAGATTGGATGAGCCAGTAGACACAGGAATCTCCAGTTGGAAATCTCATATCTTAGGGGTAGAGATGCAGACATAATATAGGGGGGAATCTTGAGGGTTTTAAAATACTTGAGCCTCTGTCACTTTTTGCTCTGCTGTTCTGGGTCTCAACACCTGTCCTGTAGGTGTTACATTTGATGACATTAGTACTCATATCTATGGTAGTGAAATATGCCTATTCAAGAGACAGAGGAAACAAGTTCACATTGTAAGCTGCCTTATAAGAACTCAAAATGTGAATTGCAGCTGGGTATGGTGTAATTCCTGTAATTCTGTCCTGGGAAGGCTAAGGCAGGACAACGTGAATTTGTGGCTAACTTTAGCTAAAGAAAGCTGATTGTCCTTTCACCCACTATTGATTAGAAATTACAAAACATACTGAATAGCTTAGAGTACATGTCTTATAAAGATTACCAATATAAATTTCCTAGAATCCATAAGAAGAAAGGAGTTTTAAGGTAGCAAGTATAGTTATAGAACATTATATTTCACTAAAAGCCTTTGAATTTTTTTGCTGATAAAATTCACATCTCCATTGAATAAAATTTGAGTTATAGAAAAATATGCAAATGATAATAAATGTCACTTTTAATATTTTCACACAGGATTATACACTGTTAAAATTATACTGTTATTTGGAGCTGGAGAGGTGGCCTGGGAGTTAAGAATACTTTGCTTCTTTTGTAGAGGACCTAGATTTTGTTCCCAGCACTCACATGTTAAGTTACCATTGCCTATAATTCCAATTCCAATACCCTCTTTTGGCCTCTGTGTACACCAGGCATACACAAGGCACACATACACGGATGCACATGCTCACAAATACACATGAAGTGAAACAAAAACAATAAAATTTAAAATTAATAATTTTACAAGACAAATCACATTGCTATTTAAAAAACACTAAATTTTCTATGCATGCATACTTAAATAGTGATTGATTTGGATCACTTGAACTTATATTACAATAATTTAATCTCTACTACTATACATCTCTCACATGGCTGTTGTAATATTATCCTGGGCAAGTGCCACATAAAGTAATTTTCTTAAACAATTACTTTTATTTATATGTGCACATGAGTGTCTTTGTAGGGCTTTGTGCACATGAATGCAGTGCCTGTGGAGGCCAGAAGAAAACATTAGATTTCCCTGCTGATAGTTATATTTGGCTGTGAGCTTTCCAGTGTGGTTGTGGAAGAAAACGAAGTACTTTTAACCACTGAGCACTCTCTAGCCCCCTATTGAGCCATTTTCTATTCTGAGTTCCTTCATATTTGGGGATGAAATACTTTGTAATTCTCACCTACTACCTCACTTGGGCCCAAGTAAATGTGACTTCTGCCCTGGCTCCTTATTGAGATGACCTGTGCTTTGAGGTACTTTCCCTGAAATTTTCTGAATCCCTCTGTCGTGCTTAGGACCAATCAAAACAGCCCATAGTGAAGGCTAGCTTCAGGATGGCAGTCACACAGTGTCCCACACTAAGAGGCACTTTCCACTAGCCCTGACTTAGGATTTCAATTCACTTTTAGGCAATCTTACCTTTTCATTTTGCACTGGGCCCTAAAAGTTATCTAACTTTGCCTTAACCACAGTGTCATCTGGGTAAATACTCTGGGTCTGCAGCAGGCCATGATCCTTCTATTGCCCCTCAGGATGTCTCTGGCCATCTCATCTTGAGTTAAGATTGACTAGATACCCAGAGAAGCTGTAAGGTTTGGACTTTTGGATTCATCTGGGGTCCAGGATAGTATTGTAACAGAAAAATGATCCTCCTGGAGATGATGTTACATGTTCTATAGGATCAAAGTAAGCTTAGCTACAAGAATGGTACTGCCACACTAATTCTGGGTGATTCAGACTGATTAAGTAGACAAAACCTACATATCCAGGGGGTGGCTCTGCATAGTAAGAGCCCAGAACACACCAAGATGGCTAATTTTTGATTTCCAACCTGACACAATCTAGAATCCACTGAGAAGAGGTCTAGATCATGTTGGCTTGTGGGCAAGTCTGTGGGCCAATGTGACTGTGTAGTTGGGATGGGAAGACTGGCTCATTGAGGGTGGAATCATTCCCTAGGCAAGGGATTCTGAGCTGTACAAGAGTGTGAACACCAGCTGAGCATGAGCTTGTGTGCATCCATTTTCTCTGACCTTGACTGTGAATGCAATGGAGTCCCTGTCACCTTGACATCCTGACAATGACGGAATTGGGAGCCAAAATAGAGTTCTGTTCCCCTGGTTTTTGTCGTAGTTTTTTTGTTGTTGTTGTTGTTGTTTTGTTTTTTGTTTGTTTTTTTTTTTGTTTTGTTTTGTTTTTTTTTTTAAACAGTAACAGGAAGTGAAAGTAAAGCCATTACAGGACCTTAACTGCTCTTTGTCATTGTCCTACCACAGTCAGTTTGGGGATTTGGCACAAACTGGGAGTCCTGGAGAGTATTCCATCTGACAACAGAGAGGTGACAAAGTCAGAAGCAGCAGAGTTTCAAGAAGGTAGTGAGGTCCTTGAGAGGACCACCCACAGAGTGAGGGCTTGGTGGGAGTCTCTCTTTCCAGGAGGCTGCACTCTGAGTCAGAACTTATTTATATACTTCTCGTTAATTTCCTGATGTTATATTCAGAAGCTGAAGCTCTCACAGTTGCCGGTATGAATGGAAAAGTCATGGCATATGGCAAGAGCGGTGAATTTTAGGGAGCTTAAATTTTTCCTTTCCTCAGAGGCCCCTGAACGGAGAAAGCTCCTTTCCCTTCGTTTACCCTCGCCATTTGGGAATCAGCTCAGCTCAGCTCTTCTTAGGAAGTTTTGGACTTGGAAATGCCAGCTGCCCTAGGGGCCTGGAACTGGGCACATTGTGTGCTTGGTGGTGATGGAGGAAAGTACAGGCAGCTTGGAGAGTGGGACGATGCCTGGAGGTGTCGCGTTTATTCCTGACCTGGCTTCAGCATCCAAGGCCTGCTGTACTGATGTGAGGCTTCTCATCCTAGGGCTTAACGTTATCTGCTCTTTTCCTGGCTTTGCTTTCTTGCTATTCCCAGAAGGAGAAATGTAGTCAGGTGAGAATTACCACATTTAATGGTCAAGGGTAGGTTTTGGAGGTGTCTACTGTGTGCTCCAATCACTAGGTAGGGTGGAAAACCTACAAGACTGAAGTTACCTGCAAAATACCATGTATTCACTTAAAATTTGTTAAATCTAACCGTCTACCCTGGTAATGCTATGGGGGTTAGAGAGAGACAAAACATTATCTTTTCCTTTCACGAAGCTTATATGATAATGGGAAAGCAAAATTCAATGGAATTCTGAAAACTCTAGGTCAGTGCTCCTCAACCTTCCTAATGCTGCAGCCCTCATGTTGTGCTGACCCCAACCACAAAATTATTTTTATTGCTACTTCATAACTGTAGCTTTGCTACTTTTATGAAGTGTAATGAAATAACTGATATGTGACCCTGTGAACTGGTTGAAATTTAGTGCTCTAGAGTTTAGAGTTTATATCAATGCCACTGAAAGCATAATCAAGGAAGTAATTCATTCTTCTTAGAAGAGGCGTGAACCGATGGGTAAGTCTTCATGAAAAAATCACTTCTGTGAGCTTGAGGAAGCTGTAGTTGGGACCCAGGTAATAGGGGGCACAAAATATGTTCATACTTTCTGGCAGCTCCCAGTGTCTTCTGAAGTTTCACTGCAAGTGTATAAGTTCTGAATCGGCTTCCAAGTCAGGGTGATTAAAAGCCTCACCCAGTTCTCCTTTGGCAGTGTTTGGGAGCCATACACAGACAATGTGGTACCTCAATACTGTGATGAAAGAGGGATGTCAGGGAACTGTCAGCCACATTGGATGGAGCTTGAGCATAAGGAGGCCTCAGAACCTGCCTCCACAGTGACATACTTTCTCCAACAAGGGCACTCCTTCTTATAGTACCACTATCTATAACCAAGCATTTAGCAATATGAGCCTATTGGGGCCATATCTATTCAAATCACCACAAGGGGGTTTTGTTATTATAGTCTAGCCAACCTTACTCTGATTGATTTGAGAATTTTCCCTAAGTGTGTGAGGTGGCATTTCAGACTGGGGGGAGAGGGGGGAATTAGGTGAAAATGTAAGGTGGTATTTCCTGAAAAGCAAAAAGCTTCTCTATTTCCCTATATGCTTATCCTTGGATAAAGGCTACCATTAGAACTTCTAGAATACTCTGTGACATTAAAGGTTCCCAGGGTAGTGTGGGTTCTTTTTGTGGGAAACTGAGAGTGCACGGAAATGTGAATGCCAGGGAGGAATCTGTAGGATACTAAAGCACTGGACCAGAGACAGGTGAAGGTATATGTCTACCTTTGAACGATGACTGGCATAGAGGTCCTCACTCACTCACTTCTGATGATGGTTAGAATATGCTTACTTGTCTCCTCTTTGTCCTCTATTTGGTGACCTGCCATCAGTTCTGGGCAACAGAAAGTCTCATTGGATACCCAATTATACAGTTCCTGAACACTAGAGTTCAGAAGCATCATGCCTTGTCTCTCAGATGGCCTCCCCTAGACTGCCATTATCTTCCTGGCTCCAACTTTAGTATTTTAGTATTTTGGTTCTATTTCTTGTATTGTTGGTATTGATGGTTTTATACCCCCTGCCATTTCTCACACTCCAATTCTTTAAAGAAACTTGACTATATAGAGTTGAGTTGATTGCTTTGGTTAAATGTTCATGTCTGTTACCTACAATTTCTATTACCTCTCAATAGATGTGTGACATCGGGCAAGTTGCTCACATTTTTAAGGCTCAGTTTCCCAATCTGAAAGTGACATAATAGTTAATCACGGATCCTGAGCCCCCCTCCCCATTCTTCTAAACAGGATAGTGTTGGATGGTGTGACTGTTGTGTTCAGGGTAAGGCTGGAGCAACCTGAACATGCCTGCTCTTAGCAGAGGTTTCATTCATTTTTTTGTCTCATGCCTGTCTTCCATGCCCACTAGGGATACAAAATCTCACTTCAGCCATCCCGAGCCCTCAGCCTCATGTTTCCTTGAAACTGCAGCTTATGCTTCCGCACTTGTCTTTCCAAGAAAATGTGCTTTACATGTTTTAAATCTGCAATGCTAACACCATCGTCTCAAGCATATAGCCCCCAGCCCCATGAGGAGAGGTAATAAGTTTGTTTCAAGCCATCTTAGATGCATTTTAAGTGAGGTAATGTGAGAGTGCAGTGCTGTCCTTCCCTGTATCTTTGTTATGAGTTACAAAGGGGCTCAGCTGGGAAGAACATAGGAGTATGGTGGGGTTAAATTTCCACATGCCTTTTGGATCATTGTATGGATGCTATATAAGTGAAGTTTGAAGAAAGGGCACAGGCAGACTTGCAAACTAGGTGGATAAGACAAGAAATAGATACATTTACCTCAACTAGATCTGGGCTGATTGACAGGAAACTGGAAACATGGAGAAAATTGAGTCTCACTGCTTTAGCTTATGATATACAAGTTTTGTAGCTTGAGCAGAGATAAATATATTTTGGCAATTGTAAAAGTTCCACATCAGGGTCCTGATGAAGATGTAACTCTGGTGATTTGTGGCTCTATCACCAGCCCCTCAAGCTGTTTCCAGCCTCTTATTTACAGCTTTCTCGGGCTGTGTATCTTATCAACGCAAATTGAATGAAGGGGTGCAAATGAAAAGACAGCTTCCCTTATGGTCTGTTTACATCTTCTTGCTTGTCATGGTGTAAATAAAGACACAGAGCCCTGATCTGTTGGGGACTGGATTACTTCTGTTGTCTATAATGTTGACAAAGAATATTGGTCAACAGGGAGGACTGTGCACATTGAAACATTTGGTTTTTGAGCTCTTAAAATGAGGGTGACCTGGAAGGTTGGGGCTAGTTGTCTTCAGTTTCATAATATGAAAGCATCTTGACATGGCTGCAGATACCTTTTGTGGTTTCTGAGTTCTCATGAATCTGTAGATGGACATCTATCTTCCTTACATTTGTATGTCTTCCACAGCTCTGTCCTCACATTTTAACTTTAGTATGGTACAGGTGACTTGCTATGGATAATAGCTGTGGACAGGAGTGTCATTTCATTCAGTCTGAGCCTGAGAAAGCCTGATGCATGTTCATTGCTCTGATGAGCCTATTTCATGACACAAGAAAATGGCCTGCAGCTATACCACTAATTTTAAGGATCGAGTAACATTGCAGAAGAATAGACGTAAAGGATGTAAAAGCTAGAGGATGAGGAGGTATGCCACAGAAAGGACATCTCCTGGATGTGATATAGCCATGGCACTCATGAACTCACTGTAAGTGTGGATTCACACATGACCTGTACAACATTGGGCTTGCCAATATGTTATAGAATGAGGACACACAAGGACCCATTTCGTCCCAGGCACTAAGGATAGTTGATGTTTGCTAAGGAGAGCTACTTCTTCAGTAGTGTAGCCACTGGTACATGGCCCTTGCTCTGTTAAAAAGCCCGCTACCTATGCTCACACAAGCAACTCTAAATAAGCTCATTAAATCACACACAATAGGAAAAAGACTTTCTGGAGGAGGAAAGTCCATCAGAAGAGGGAGGAAGATCAGAGAAGATAATGGAGTGGAATGAATGAGCAAAGTCATTATATGCATGAATGAACCTGTCAACAAATAAAGCAGAAAGAAGATGGCCTTCACACTGGTCACAGGAGAAAAATGCACAGAGTGGAATTGCTTGGACCATCCCATCCTCAGCTCACCCTCACATACTTATGTGATAGAAAATACAGTTTTAAGTCATAAATTTTAGGTTTGTTACATGCCTCTAGCTGATGAATAAGATAATCTCCTAATTAAATAAATAAAGTTATTCTCAAGAAAATTGTTACTTACTAACTTTCTCTAAACTTTGATATATTTTAGCATCAGATCCTTTTTCTTATAATTCCCCAGTGCTGTAGCTGAATCATTGTATTCCCTTCAAAGTTAACATTGAAATGTAATTGCAAATGCAATAATATTAAGAAATATGGCATTTGTGAGACAATGAAGTTCTCAGGGCTAGGACTGACACAGCTGTAAGTGCTGGAATTTGAGGGTACACCTTCTTGCCTTTATATCTTTCCTGTCAGGTAAAGAGGCTTTCCTCTCATCCAGAGAATGTTGAAATTTTGCATTGTCTTGACACAGAGTCTTCTAGAGCAGCACCTTGGTTTGGGTTTCCCTGTCTTTTAACTTATGAAAAATAAGTTTCTATCACTTTGAAATCACCCATTCTGTGATGTTCTGGAATAGCAGAACAAATGGGTTAAGACCATCAAATGCCGCCATTTATTTCTCTTGAAGAATGTGGTAGTTAATATCTACTATCAACTGGATTGGATGCAGACTCACCATGGAAACACACTTCAAGGTCTGCCTATGAGGGTGTTTCCAGAAAGGTTTGATTAAAAAGAGAAGACTCATCCCAACAGTGGGCAGCACCATTCCCTAGGCCAGCGTCCCAGACTGAGTGAAGAGGTAAAGAAAATGGAAAACTCATTCAGCTCTTTGAAACTGTGGACATAGTGTAATCAGTTATATCAGGCTTCTGCCCCATTCCTCCCCTGCCATAACTGTATCTGATTTTAAACCATGAGCTCAAAGAGACCTTCTTCCCTTTGTTTGCTTTTGCCAGGCATTTTGTCACATCAAGAAAAGTAATTAATACAAGAGAGGAGAGGCTTTTTATATAAAGAAAAATTACAAAGCTGCTAGAATTCACATGGCAAAAAAAAAAAGGAAGGAAAGAAAGAAAACTACAATGGATGATTATACCTTAATCCTAAATCTCAATATCTTACCAGAGAAGATTCCTCACTCATCCAAAGATCCCTGTGAGCTGCTGTCTTTACTCAATGACTTCCTTTCATGCAGTGACCCAAAGTTTGTATTTTAAGGTTCCACAATGTAAATTCACAGCTTCCACAGATTTTGCAAAGGACTAAAGATAAAACAAAGCAGATTTATGATCTTCTTTTAGAAGCTGGTGGCTTCCATTCAAAATCATTGACCAGAAAGTGTCATATGGTGGCAACACAATTGCAATAGAAGCTGGAACTGTGTACATGCACGTTTGTGAATCTTGAGCTCCTCTACCCGAGCTGGGCTTCTTTTGAGCACAATCTAGGAGCATTTCCTCCATGAAGACTCATACAGACTCTCCTGCATCTACTATGAACATTCAGTTGTTCCCTCTGATTCTGTCTCTACTGAGCACTAACATATCCCTTAATGATTAATAACCAAGACCCGGGTCTCTCATTTTTAAGCCTTCTTTAATTTTAGAAGGACTATCTTTGTCTTCTGTAGTAGACAATATTTTTTTTCTGAGTGCATATCCTTCTGACTTCTTGGCTTCCCTGCCTTTGGGCAGGCTGCCCACTCTCAGATCCAGGGGACACATGAAGGCACTCATCATGTTCCAGTCTTTGGAAGACTGTGCTTGGTACAGGGTAGTCATGACTCTCAAGTTGGTCCTGATGGGACACAATGACAAACTTTTCTTAGCCTTTTAGGGTAAGATAAGATTTTTTTTTTTCCACTTTGACTAATAGCTGTAGGAATAATAGTTGCTGGGGCATCTCAAGCCTTCAGTGGAGAAGCCTGGTGGAGAAAGACTCCGACACAGAGCAAAAAGGAAGTGAGGTGATGGCAAAGAGCAAAGGTAGAAATAGAACCAGAGAAAGGAGGGAAGAGCAGAATAGACTAGTACACAGCTGCAATCCCAGAGCACTGGAAACAGGGAGACAAGGACTGTGAGTTTCAGACCGACCCTGGCTACATAGTGATGCCCTGTCCAGAATAGTAAGAGCTGGGGGTTATGTAGCTCAGGGATGGAGTGCAGAACACAGATGAGGCCTGCACTCCATCCCCAGTACACAAAAGCAACAACAGCAAACCGAACAAGTGGCAAACAAACAAATAAAAAGAGGAGGAGAGAAGGACAAGGAGAAAGCCGGCAGTGTTGACGTGGGCCTGTAACCCAAAGAGACAAAATTCTTGAACTTTTCAGTTAAATACCTTCGTTTTGTTCTAGTTCATTTTCTGCTTGTTTCACTTAAGCCATGTTGGACAGTATTTATCTCACGTATAATTGAACTGTTTCTGACTCTCCAGCCTGGAATGTAAGATCTGCAGTGCCATCCCTCACTTACTGTGCCATTTTTTCATGTGTTGTGTTCTCTTACCTCCCTGACTACATTGTCATTCATGGACGTAACTCTTTAGGTGTTCCCAGTGCCCAATCCAAGCCAGCCCAGTAGCTCATCGGCCTTTGAGTCCTGGGCTTGTCCTTAGTTTGTCCTGAGTATAGGAGAGTCTTCAATGCCTGTACTCACTCTTGCCTTAACTTTATTAATAAAACATGTGATGGTGACTCCTCAGGATGCCCCAGGAACTCACCAAGTAGCATCTTCCATCTCCCACACAGCTCTGCAGCCACAGTGCTCCTTTCTATCTATATTCTTTTATTTCTCCAATACTTTACTGGAGAGAGATTATGTTGTTCCATTGTAAATAATTGTCCCCGCCTATGAGTTTCATAAAAAATGCTGATTGGTCAAAGGCAGGCAGGAAGTGTGGTCGGGGCTACCAGACTAAGAAGACTCTAGGAACAGGCAGAACAGAGCAGAATGCCAGAGAGAAGCCAGAAGAGGCAGAGGACAACTATGCTGCTCTGAGAAAAGGTACCCAGCCACATGGCTGAACAGGATAAGAGTCATGGGTTAGTTTAAGGGTAAAGAGTTAGCAAGTTATATACCTGGGCCTTAGGCCAATTAGCCTAAAACTATTGTAAGCATCTGTGTGTCTCTGTGAGTCTGTGGGTCTGCAGGTCTAAACCTTGAGGCTAGGCCTGAAAGTCCAGGCCAGACACCTCATACTACACTTTACAAATCAATAAAATCCCAGGCTCTTTGGAGCTATTTCCTCATGTCTGAAGAATACAGATTATAGAGTTTTCCTATTAGAGCTGTCATGATGAATATAAGATTATCCATGAAAAATGAGGCACCCAAAGCATGGCCCATCACAGGAGCGAGGATCCCCAGTCTCTAACACGGCTGTTAGCTGTGACCAGGCATATTTAAAAGTAGTTCCTAAGTGATATGTTAGCAGATACCATGATTCCTGCTTTTTCCTCCTTTTCTCCTTCCTCTTCCTCCTCTTCGTCCTTTCATTTGAATTCATAGAACTATTGCCTTTTTGATGACACCTCATACATGGGATTTAATTTGGAGACACTGTTTTCCCTTTTATTTCATATCTATCGGTTGCTCCATAGATGGACATTTTATATCTTAGGTGTCATGAGACCTGCAAAGGGCCCCATGACTACATAAAGAAGCATGTGAGCAACTTCAATCTTCCTGAGGTCTGCAGGTCTTTTATGCTCATGCACATTGATATTTTGCAGGGAGGAGAGGGTGACGGTCATACTTAGGCCCACTAGGTTTGGATACTTGGATTTGGAGGAGCCTTTTGTATAATCCAGAGAACATTCTTATGGAAATAGTGACCTAGTGTTTTAATTAGATGATTCAGATTTTATCTTCCCAGGTCCAGGAACTTCTCATGTGTTTTTCTTCCTCAGATTGTCCGTGTTCTGCTTGCCACTCCATCTTGTTTAGGTCCTGCTGGGTAAGTAGCCATTATCTTAGTGGTCAAGCACAGTGGTAAGTCAGTCTAAAAGGAGTGTGATTAGTCCCTTGTGTGTGATAATAAATGCTTGAGATAGGTTGAATTAACCTTTGACGCTAAGAAGAAAAAGACAGATGGAGAAAAAGCATAGATGAAGCTAACACTAACACCACTGTTCTCTGAGCCTTTCCTCCTGACTGGAATATGAGGAGTTTATGTGCTATTTCAAGAACATAGGTGGGGAACACTTTGGATTTTCATTGTAAGGACACATTGGCATGTGTTTGCCAGCAGTCGTTTGGTTATTATGGATCTAATTTGCTGGGGGAAACCTGAGCTGGATAATTTAGACCAGACCAGAAGACAGACTGTTCACAGACCCAAACAATCAGTGATCCATGATCCAAGAAAGCATCATTTGCTCACCCAGGTCTTTTCTTTATTTTAAGCAGGAAATGCAGAAATGCTGTTAGTTAATTTAGGCAGGAGTTTCACTCCATTGCTCTCCCTGGGGTCCTTCATTCATTGTCATCCAGATAATGGAATCATTTTCTTCATACCATAGCCACCTTTGGAATACTATGTATTTAAATCAGATTGGGGTGAGAATTAGCACCTCCTCTTTTCCTTTCCTTTTATTGATATTTGCAGTCTTCCATTTTCAGTAAAGAATACATTTTTTTTTTTTTTACAACTTTATTTAGTTCAATAAGAGTAAGTGCAGCCTAGGTTTTTCTTTGTATTCATCTGTAAAGGGAACCTGTTTTATGGCACAAATACAACCTTATCAGAGACATGTGAATAAGGCACACTTTCCCTAGACTGCACTTGTCTTCTCATGAGAATTTAATACTATAGAATCCTGCAGTACAGACTTCTGTGCAAATCCCAGAGCTGGCTTGGGTGCCAGCAAAGCTGCAGGGATTATTCTCCTTTAGGCACCATAACCTTTCCAACTAAGCAAGTGACTGATGGAGCATGGGGGCTCTGTTGCTAGTCATGGTTGAACTGAGAAAAGCATTATCATTACCCCGCACCCCTAGTCTCATCTCTTCAGGAGAAAGTAGGTCTACAATAGCCATAGCTTGGTACAGTTGCAGATTTTCTTGGATGTCAGGAGACCAACTTGCCTAACCAGAATGTTTGGACAGGAGTTAATAACTTGTCTAATTTGACCCCTTGCTCACTTTCTTCGTCAGCTTATAGCTCCACCCTCTCCACTATGGTGTTAAAGTGCAGAGGTCTGAGAATCGTCAATGGCAGTGCTTCTCAGAGGTGAGATATTGACACTTTTTAGCATTCTCTGCCTACAAGGATGGGATTTAAAGACACCATAGGTACTCACTGTACAGGTCCTATTTTCATAGTAGTGCTGGAATATAATGTGACAGGTGAAAGTCCTGAATGGAATGTCTACTGGGGCCAGAAAGGTGAGGCAAAGCATTGCTTTTCCCAACCTTGTCATGCTGTGCAGTCCTTTTAACCACATGTGGCTAAGAAAAGCATGTTTCAGTGGGGTTTAAGCATGACACCCCCTCCTTCAATTCCACAAATGAGAAGCAGATGCCCAGAGTCTCTGGATAATATTAGGCTTTAATAACATTGTTATGCATTGGGTTAATTAATTGACACTGACAGTAGCACTAATAATAGTAATAATCACAATAAACTTTTACTGAGTGTTTACCATGTGCCAGTCATCAACGTTTTATGTAGATTACTTCATGTAACCCTCAAATCCCTGTGTGGAAGGTTACTGAGTTCTTTTTGATTTAGGCCACCCAGATGTCCGCTCCCTTCCTGTCTGTAATAGTATCCATATTTTTATTCCTTCCCATGGATATCCCCAGAGCTATGGGGAAATGGTTTCTATGCCCATCCATAGAGATGGGCACCTTTATACTTAAGCCAAGTTCATCCCCCTGTCAATAGTGTTCAAGGATGATTATGTGACCTAGTTTGAAATAATTAGATGTCAGATGAAATTTTCTGGGGAGATTCTGGGTATTCTGTGAAGGTTTTACAGAGATAATACTCATTGTGATAAACATGAGTCTCGAAGCTACTCTGTAGAAGCCACACTTGGACAAACACAGCAACAAAGAACTAATAAAGAAAAAAATAGGCAAATTGGAGTCTATTGGAGTGAATTTCATTTTGAGCAGCAATGCTAAGACTCAATTAAAGTCAAAGCTACTTTTTAGGTTTTGACCAATCTTTGCCCTTTCATAATTGGGTTTTCTGGTCTTGTTAACCAGAAACTTCTTAACAAGTTCTAAGACCAACATTTTTATTTTTCAGTCAGGGAAATAGGATGAAAGTGTTTGAGTATGTTCTCAGTTGAATTGACAAAGTATATGGGGTAGTAGATGTGATAGTTATTACTCATTGTCAATCTGGCTACGTTTTAGAGTCACCTAGGAGACACACCCCTAGGCATGAGGGTATTTCCAGACTAATGAAGACCCATTATAAACATGCTGTGGATTCTTTGACTGAATAACAGGAAGAAAGGATTGAGAATACCCAGTGTGACTGTGGATGTGGTGTGGCTAAGCACCAACACTCCTACCACCACGATGGATTTACCTCCTCGAGCTAAGATACACAAATAAACCCTCTCTACATTGTCTTAGGTATGTTGACACAGCAATGAGAAAAGTCACTAGGAAGACAGTAGGTATTTGGATCTAGGTGATTCAGTTACAAAACCCATGAACATGGCTGGTACCCTAAGAGTGAAGAAGATGTTGTCACACTTACGGATGGAGTGGTCGGGAATAATGGCTATCTTGTGCTTCTCACTTGGTGGGATGCAAATTAATTTGTGAAGAGGGTGTTAAAATTTTGTTTGAAATCTTGGGCCATAGACCCTTTGTTTTCTATAACTTTCTATATCTGCATTCTGGGGTGGTTATGGGAGCCAAAACTTCTTACTAGAGAGAGCATTATAAATTATCTTGTTATGAATTTATCACATGGAGATTTTAAAACTATGTTTTTGGAATAGGACAGAAATATATCTTCAAAATAATTGAATCACATGTAAGATGATCGGAATATACATTTTTGAACTTCAGAATAGTTTGGGTGTGAGTTCCCTAGGCAAGTATGATGTACAATTGACTTTGACCCCCATGATCTAAGTTTATGATCATATTATCATTAGTTAGGTAATTATAATATATAATGTTATAACCATATGTGTTAATCCCATATACAAAGTATATATGCATACATTAATAGGAAAGCTCCATGCAGTATTTTTAAAAATCAACTAAAATATTAAATTATTTAGCCAGGTATGTTGACTCACATTTTTAATCTAAGCACTCTGGAGGTAGAGGCAGACAGATTTTTGTGAATTTAAGGCCAGCTTGGTCTACATAATGAGTTCCAGGTGACACAGGGCTACACAGTGAGACCTTGTCTCCCGCCCCCCCAAAAAAAATTTAAAGAAACAAATAACAAAAGAATGATAAACAAATGATTGATCCAAAACAGTTTCCACAGGATGCAAGATAATTCCTACTACATAAGACATTCCTGCTGCATAGGAAGAATTACAATTGAGCTAGTCAGAAAGACTATTTCCAATTAGTTATTATAGTACTACAAAAATGATTCATGCTTTTTCCCATTTAGAGAAACAAAGAAATAGTTTTTAAAAATATATTGTTTTCATCCCTCGATAACTTGATAACTTTTTAGCAGTCAATTAAAAATTAATCTTGCCATGGAGGAACGAATGTACAAAGTATAATAATAAACATGTATGAAAATGTTGTAATGAAGACAATTATTTTGTATGCTAAGTAAATACATTTAAATAAAAATTAATCTTGCAAAGTCTATGTAATATAGACCAAATCTAAATGGAAGACAACAGCAAGGGCTTAAAAATTTTTTTAAATTAAAATGTAATCATATCATTTTACCCTTTCCTCTCTTCCCCCAGCCCTTCCCATGCATTCTTACCTGTTCTCTCCCAGATTTATGGCCTCTATCTCTTTAATTCTTTATATGTATGCATATGTATTTCTAGACACATAAACTCAGCTGATGGTGTGAAGAATGTTGCTTGTACATAGTATTGATTTTAGGTCTGACTACTTGGTATTGGATTACCAAATGAGGGCTCTTCTCAGGAGAAGACCATTCTCTCAGGCTCAGCACCTCTTAATCACTTGAAGTTCTTTGTCTGGGTTGAGATCCTGTGATATTTCGTCCTCTTCATTAGTTCGCTGTCCTTGTTTAGATTTTCCTTAGGTATAAATATTGATGCGCAGACTTTTTTGATGTAAACTGTTCACAAAAACTAACCTACCTCACAAAAGACATAGACACGCAGTATTCTTTTCTATCTCAGTGAGCACTAGAAGATAAGAAAAGTTGTTAAAATCATATACCTTTCCCCATCCAGCATCCTCTGAATCAGAATGCATGAGGCCAGAGCCTAGAAGTCTGCTAATAGCACCTCTTTCCTGTGGCCACTTGACTGCAGGTCACCGAGGTGGCATAGTTTGTAAAAAGATCGCCTCAGGAAAAACATCTGCACCAAAGACTTGGGCAAATGATTCAGCTCAAGTTCCAGGTTCTAAAGATGTGAAAAATCACATCAATTATTGAGATAATCATGTGTAGGAGTGATTTTCTTTAAATAATGTTCTAACTCTTGGATAGTTTTAGTTATAGCAATTAATGATAAGTGATTTTTAAAATAATTATTTAATAAATGGTTCAAATTTTAAACTGTAAGAGTAATGGGGTGGTTAAGAGGAATACATGTTTTCTGTGATTTACCGTGCCATATTATGGGATACCTTGACTGCTCAAACCATGGCCCTGAATGCGATTTGAGCACCTTGGAGAGGTTTGCCTGGACTGGAAAGAATTACTGCCCAGAAGTAAAAGATTGTGTTTTGAGTATTAATGTGACCAAACCTCCTGAAGGTAACAGTAAACCCTGAGCTCTCTTCCTAGTGATCACACACCTAAAGAGTTCTCTCTCTTTTTTTTTTAATTGACTAGGAGGGGCTGGGTTCTTGGAAGCCATGGGATTTTAGTAACTTTCAGCTGACAACAATAAATTCCTCATAAAATTCTATGCAAACTGCCAGAGTGTTCGATATTCCATAGGCAAGAATGAGCATAAGTAATAACACCGAGGTAAATAATCATCCTGTAAACACTATTGCTGAGGAGTTCATCATGAGGTCATGCGATCTGAACATCTGGCTGAATGACTCAATTGTGAATTTTCAAGGTCTTCTGAAGAAGGTTGAGAGCAGTCTGCCGTCTTTAGGATTCTTGCCTCTGGGTGAAAACACCTGAAGTTAGTCAGTTGGAGAAACAGAAAATTTACCTGCTAGTGCTAAAGATAATCAGAAAACAATTTTCCTTACCTGTTTAGGAAAAGTAGTGATGGTACACGCTCTTCTCTCACCAGGGTCCTGAGTGAGTAGTAGATTACATAAAGCTGCACAACCTCATGGACCAGGTAGCTTCTGCTGAAGCTATGATTTACCCAGTAATAGATCCCTTCAAGGAGGCACTCTTCTGCGCTGCAAACCTCTCTCCGTCTCTCCCCTACCTTGGCACTACACCTGGAATCAGCACACTATCTCAGGTCCTGAGTTGTAGGGGACTCTGGACTTTTCATTTTGTACTCTTAGCTCCCCGACATTTACTGGCCCTTGCCAGTGTCCTCAGTGCCCTGAACTGCCATCATTTGAAGGACTTCGGCAAAAAACACTGCAAAGGGAGCTTGGAGAGAAGCAGAGGGAACTAATGCAGAGCAAGAAGACAACTGGAGGGTTGCCAAAAACAACACCCTTTCATCATCTGGGGTAAGCAAATTCTAGGAGGCACTGTTAGCAATGTAGTGATCAAACAGGCGGAGGATGAGCAGAAGCTCTGCCCTAGGTGACGCCAGTCCCTGGCTGTAGAGGGACTAATTAGAGCAGACAGACAAAGGCTCGGCTCTCACACATGGAGTCGATCTTACTTTAAATAGGTTAAAGATTCATTACAAATTATGATTTTTCTCCCTCGATGCCCTTTGATAACAATAGATGTTTTTTTTGTTCTCCTCCAAATGGGACACAATCAGAACAGCAAGAGTAGCTCAAAAAAATCTCTTTCTCCAAGCCCAGGACTCACTTTCTAGTATGGCACTGCCCAGGGGCCCTTTCTGGGTTCTTCTTTAGGTTGGAGGCACATTCCTTAAAGTAATCTATGGGTCTCTACCCCAGGTATGGGATGAGGGCTGAACAGAGGGGCAATCACATCTGCAAAAGGGACAGCAGTCTGTCTCCAGGGGTTTTCTGACCTTGGTTCTTGATGAACCAAATCTGCTTGCTCTTACTAACCCACCTACCATGGAGATCTCACCATCAGAGCCTTTGGAGATTTGACTGAAGTGTTTCTTCAATGTAGAACGGATGTCTCTGAAACTGGATTATCATAGTGTTGAGGTGTAGGTAATAAAGATATCAACTGTGACTGTAAACCCCATAATCTTACAAGAGCCATTTTTATGTCTTTGTTTCATGTGCTGGAATAGATGAAAATTTACACTATACAGAAATTAGGTCCTTTAATGGGTAAAGCAGTAATATAATTTAGGGCTCTATAATTCAGATGGGATTAATCAAAAATCTGCTTTTAACTACCAGACGGCTTTTCTACTTGTTAAAACACATTTGCTGCAGCATGTCCTTGGATATTTATCATGGTATTTTCCCCTCTGAGTTAGATACAGGAATAGATAGAATCTAGAAATAGATTGCTAGAAGATCCATCCAAATAAGCTTTGAGTCCTAAGAACTAGAAATCGTATGCCAGGGTAATCCTGGACCATGCTTTAAAGCAACAGTCTAGAATGCATATTTTCATCACCATGTGTTTGAATTTCCTGCTTAATGCAAGTTCGTCATACACAAGTTTGCATTCTTTGCCTTTTAAATGGAATAAAATGATTGTATTTTATCTTGAATTGTCTGGTTAGAATACTCAAGTTGTAGACTGGGTTTTTCTGTATTGGAAATAACTCTTGGATAGCTTGGCCCCAAAGCTTAATCAAATGAAGTCAGAGTGGGGCAGAGAATTCAAGTGGAGAAACAGGGCAGACTTGACTGTCATTGTCTGTATCAACAAGTTAAATAGTTTAATTGAGAGGAGAATGCTAAAAATGAGCTCTTTAATTGACTCTCAGTGTGCATAAGACAGGGTTGGATCTGCTCCTATTTCTCCTCTCTGCTCTACATACTCTTCTTTCCCAAGTCAGAATGTTATAGAACCTGGGTCAGATAGACTATCCAGTACCCAGCATAGCACCTTGTACATCAAAGGTGCTGGATCAGGTTTGTGAAAATGCACGGAACTTGGAGCTTTGAAAACATAAGCATACACTGCCTTAGACAGTGTTAGAGTGGCTGCTTTAAATATTAATCTGAATGAAAGCTGCATTTTTAGAGAATGTTACTAGAAGGGCTTGGTTGGCTCTCACACAAATGTAGCTTTTATAGTGACAAGGGACAAAGTTGGGTCACCTGATGAGTAGGGAAGCAGTGTGAGGACTTTAATATCTTCTCATCTGTTATGAATTATTGTGGCTCACCTATCTGGCTGATGAATTTCCCCAGAGCTGTGAGTATAAAGTAAGGAGGCTTTGTTCTCTTCCAAAGGTGTGTCTCTGTCTCTGTGTGTCCATGCAGCATTTCTTGATCAGAACTGTTTTTTTTTTTTTTGTTTTAAAAATAATTTTAAATTTGGTGCCAAAATTTTAAATATTGAGTTATTTTGCATAAAAATCCACATTTCCAATTTCTCTTGGAAATCTGACAATACAGGGCAGCCTCCTTCTTCTTAGCTGCTGGTTGTCTAGGAGTGGTCTCTGAAGCAGCCTCTGAGACACTGTGTGGTGGAGCCCAGAGATCTGTGAATTAGCAACCCTTCCCCCAGTACTGGGCCTGGGACTTAAATCTGCATGCATGCTAGGTTGGTGGTGTACCAAGGAGCTCTGTCTACAGCCATCTTGTGTGCATGTGTGTGTGTCATGTGTCGTATGCACTTGTTAGTGTAGGCTTATAAATGTGTGCATGTGGAAGCCAGAAGTAGATGGTGAGTGTCTTTTGAAATTGGAGTTATAGGTAGCTATAAGATATCATGTAGGTGCTAGAAACCCAACTCAGGTCCTCTTCAAGAATAGCCATATTTTTAAAGGTTACTTATTTATTATTTTATAAGCATGTGTATATGCCCGGGTATATGTATAGTATATCATGTTTGTTCAGGTGACCTTGGAGGTTAAGAGAGGGCATCAGATCCTCTGGAATGAACAGTTTTAAGTTGCCTCTTGAGGTTGTGGAAACTGAACCCAGATCCTCTGAAAGGGAAGCAGGTTCTCTTAACCACTCATCAATCTCTCCCCTGATCCACTTTTTTGTTTCCTGTTTCAGGCACTTGAATGCTCTGGAACTCAATTATATTACCCAAGTAGGACTGGAATACACAATCCTCTTGCCTTAGCCTCCTGAGTATCTGGGATTACAAGTCTGTTCCCAGAGGCCCGCTTTCCCAGTGATTTGCTGTTCTCTTTCATTTGAGAAGCAGCTGAGATTATCAGTAGGAGGAGCTTGGAGGCATGTGTTGCATCCCTTCTAAACTGGTCTGTTCATTTATCTAGTGCTTTTGAAGATTTTAATTCCCCTCCTTGACAGGAGGCACAAGATTTTCTGTCTCCAGTATGGATCTGAGTTCCTAAAGATTTGAGGTCACTTGGAGATCTTTAGGAACCCAGCGTCATCCACAGGCATATCAGATCGTCTATTAGCTGCTGCCCATGTGGCAGTATGAGAAAATTCAATTAGAACAAGCAGATAAGGGCATATTGAAGTCTTGGGAGAAAGAGAGGCCTGGTTGGAGTCCCTAATGCATACAAGTAAAATGGTTAGATAGAGCTTTATTTAATTACACCACAGGCGGGTAGAAAGTCACAGTCATCTTGGTGTTTTAAGTACGTGTGTTTTAATGAATTTTTTAGAATGTCTGTGTGTATTCTGCCAGTTTTCTGGACAGCCATTAATTACTCAGCCTCACCCTAAAAACAAGGACACCTCTCTGTCATTTTCTGGAAACCTGCTACTGAAGCATCCTCTGTTTGTGGGCTCGGCCTGTAAGTCTTCCTAGACGTGAGCCCCACACAGCCATTTTTGTCTTGCTTGCCCAGCTGCTACTCTTAGTAGATGCACATGTCTATGACACTTAGATCAGCCTGGAGTTGTTTTATCTTTCAGACCCTAGAGATAATGTTTAGCCTCCTGAAAGAATCATGAGGTAATAGTAATTAGTGCTCATCACATATGCATGTCTCTTGTCTTTCCTAGAGGGCAGATTAAGTGGGGTTATGTGGCCAATTCTAGACAATGGCTTGGATCTTAAATAGAATTCTGTGCCCCTTTCAGTCTGAGGCCATTAACAGAGCACAAATCTCCAAGCTTTTACATTTTCAGCTTTGGTAACATTAGATAATATATTTGAGGTGATGTATTTGGTTCTGGTTTTTACACCTGAAAGACTTCTGTCAAAGATAGCCACCTGAACTACTTCAGGCTCTGATGTGAACAAGAATTAAGTCTTTGGCAATCTTAACAAACTGACTGGCGTAACTGAGAAAAGCTGGCTTGGCTGGGAATGCATAGGGATTTCAGGGGAAGCCAACATAAAGATGCAGCTTGCAGCTTTCACATGGGTAACTGTCTCAGGACAGGAGTGGTCAGCAGCTACATTGTTTAGCCTGGACACAGTAGCATAATTCTCTGGGCAGTGATGATACCTAAGATGGAAATGATTACTGTGGTTGTGATACATTTAATAAACTAGAGCAGGAGCACTTTGGCTGGTTGCCTAGAGGGGAAACATTGGTTCAAACCCATGGAAAATAAAGTCTAGGATATGCAGACAGAGCTATGAGAAGTACAGACGTGAGGAGCAACCCAGGTAAGGAAATCAGAACCTGGAATCCTTAGCCTGAAGATGTCAATGTGATTCATATGAGTAACGGCAACTGTCCAAGAGCAGCATATAAAATGAGAAGAAGCAGTATAGACTCCTGTAGGCACTAATATTGGAGAGCTGTGTGAGAATCGTCAGGAGAGAGAATAAAGGAGATCAGAGAATGAGGCCATACATTAATGGAGGGGAATGTTACAGAAGGGAGAGAGCTCAAACTTCTGTGAGAGTTGGGGAGGGGTGTCACCACTGGCATGTGGAGGTGGTGAGCTCCACTCTGCTTTTCCCAGGACAACAGGGCATCTGGGTGACAAGATAAGTGAACTTTTTTGACCTTACACTTGAAAATCTGGGTTCTTTCTGTCGGTGTTCTCCCAGTGTATTCCCTGTTGGTGCAGGTATGGGGCAACCCCTAGACACCCTAAAGACACCCCAATAATAGCTTGGCCATGGCTCCCCTTTTCCCCCAGAGCCCACAGGGACAATTAAATTGTTGAAACATCTCTGTCCACCAGGGCAGCAATTTCTGCCACCCCTTGCTCAGGACCATCTTCATGCTGCCTGCAAGGTTGGTTGACATGCTTTTTATTCAGCATTCTGGTAATTTGCTAAACACTGTTTTTGGTAGATGTGAATGTGGAATATAAAAATGCAGTAGGTGGTTAATAAGAGACAAGTGCAAGGGAATTCTCAAAGCTCTGAGCTGCACATGCAATACCTACCCTCCAAAGGGCTAGATTCCCCTTGGGCTAACAGGGAGCCATGAAGCCAGGTTCCCCGTCCTCTTTATGACTCTCTTTGACCTGCTCCTCCCTGTGGTGCTGTGTGGTGGGCGTACAACTGTTGCGAGTAGGTGGCACAGCTGTTTGCTTTGACTGCCTCTGTACCTCAGGGATCCCAGTTTCACAGCTAACACTGCAGGATGGAAATAGCATTTATTTGTTAATAAACTCACCCTATTTCTTTGTTCGAGGGAAAAAGGGGGATCCCACTCTCCATGTTGCCAGCTACATGTCACCGTGCAGAGCATGCCACAGTAGCTAATGTTTCCCAAATTTTCCGTTGCACTGGAAATAGAAGCCATTAGAAAAATATTGAGATGGTGTAAAGATTTCCCAAACACCTGCCTCCCACCTCATATGCACATATGCCCAGCGTTTACAATGCACATTGTCCTTTCCCCCATTTGGTGCATCTTCATTTACAAGTACATGTATATTTTATAAGTGTGTGCGAACATACATCTTGGTGATTTACTTGTAAATTTCCTAAATGGGGAAGCCTCACAAAGGTCACCACACTGTGAATGGAATTAAACAGCATTTTCTAATAGCAAATAATAAAATAGGAGTCAGACACATATAGACAAGGGGGAAATGCATCTTCAATTGGGACGTTACTGAGCAGTGGCAATGGAGGAGCCAGTTTTCTGAGGAGGAAATCTCTCTTCTTCCCTGTCAAATAAAGCTCTCAAAGTTTTCATTTTAAATAGCCAAATCAGCTTTCTCTCACTTTGTACTGGTAAAAGAACACAGCCACGTACCCTTCCTGGCGTCCTCCGCCTTCCTCCTGGCCGGCAGCAGCTATCAATGTTCTTCACCAGTTCTCATGGATGGCACATTTTTTTCATTTGACTTGAACAATCCATAACTATTACAGATTCTTTGCCTGACTGAGAAATAAACTTCCTTTCATGCCTCTGTCTAGAGGATCTCTGCAAATCATAGGAAAGGGTGACATTGATTGTTGCTCATACTGTCATTATATTATTTTTATTAACTAGCCCGTTGTTATAATAACACTGTGAAGCAACAAATAACTCCATATGGCGAATGAAGTTCCCAGTATCAATATAGCCTGGAATGGGAAAGACACTTAGAACTTACATCCCTTGGCAAATTAGGTTGACAATTGAAAACAAACATTCTATAGCCATCAAATTACTGCAGTATTGTTTATTTAATGCTTTTGCCTTAAGATTTGGGTGTTTTAAAACAGTGGTCAATAGTTTGGGGGTAGAGGTTTTTTTAATGTCAATATGAGTAGACATAACATAATCATCATTCATTATTTTAAATATTTTATTACATATACTTATTTATTCGGTAGTGTGTGTGTGTGTGTGTGTGTGTGTGTGTGTGTGTGTGTGTGTGTGTGTGTGTTCATAAGCATGCCACAGCATACGTGTGAGGTCTGAAGACAATTTTCAGGAGTTAATTCTTCTCTTCAACCACAAGGGTCCTGGGGATTGAACTCAGATTGTCCGGGCTGGTGGCAAGTGCCTTTATTCAAAGCTATCTTACCAGACCTCATTAAATGTTTTAAATGAATGTCTATTATGTTCTAGGTGCTATTTTAAGTGCTGTTGGTAATAGGAATCATTTGGCTTTCAGTGAGTTAATGTTCTCCTAGGACATCATACAGTAGATGGTTAGAACAATGAAAAGATAATCTCATGTTGTGATGGACTGATCGAAACAAGACATGACTGTGTAGTGGGGAACTACTGCTTTCTGAGAAGATAACATTATTTGAGAACTGAATGACAAGGAAGAGCCAGAAGGTAAACACTTTGGGAAGGAGTTTCTAGGTGAAGGACCACTACACAGTCCCACAGCAAGAATAGTTTGAGCAGTTTAAGAGAGAACCAGACTAAGGAAGGATAATGAGTACAGGGTCTAGTCATGAAGCAGATGGGGTCTAAACCACTCGGAAACTTTTAAACCAGGGAAAAAGTCAATGCTTTAAGAGTGACAGGAAATCTTGGGTGTGGTGAGGAGATTTAATAGGGTAAAGATGTTGGAGCACCTTCGCTTCTAAAGAACTGTGAGGTGTGGTTCATGAAGGTCAGTTCCAGATAATTCACAAGAGCTAAGTTTGGGCAGGGTTGCTACTTGAAGGAAATCCAGAATACTGGGCACAGAAGGGGAGTGTACAGTGGGAAGCTAAAACCAAACATGGGATATTGCTAGAAATTTCTCTGAAGAGAAACTTTACAAGCCTGTTATTGGTCAAGAAGAGTCATAAAATATCAGAATACACTATGCATCACCAACTTACCCATCAATCAATCTATTCATTTGTCTTTTTCTGTGTTTTATGGTTCAGGAATGAATGGCCCCTCTTTTCACAAGTGACACATCTGCATCCTACTTTAGAGAGTTCATTGGAATGATGATGATCAAAGATGAAGACAATCTTTATTTACTTTCTTAGATGGATTTCTTCCAAGGAAGATGTAGCAAGAAAGACTTGAGTGCAGTTCACTAATTATGGGGTGGTCCTAGGAACTAGAAAGGTCATGAGAAGTCAGGGAAGAATAAAAGTCCAGTAACTTGTGTAGTCATGAAAAAGTTGATATTGTAGGCAACAAATGACTTCTAGGCAGTGTTCTGTGAAACTGTGCTGTCAAAATTCAAGATGACCAACATCACTGTTGGAGGGTGTCCCTGGTGTGTGTAGCCAGCCTGACATTGCAGGATCCAGATAGCACTTTCTGGTAGAAAGTGAAACAGGATGATGTCAGAGGTAAGGGAAAGAACAGGTATACATGATGCTGCTGATGTCCTGCTAGGAAACTCAATGTTACAACTGTGAGGAAAATATTTCTCATTTAGAGTTCTCTTAGTATAGATCAGGTGATGTTCCTCAGTCTGGTGTGTCCCTTAATACCAGTAATGTGCTGGATGTATGGTCCTTAGAACTCTGCACTTGGGGGTCATTTAGCCTTGGCAGTCCCTCATCTCCACTTGCTTTTCTATGGCAAACAGTGTTGAAACTCACCTTGGAGGGTAGCTTTTTCTGAGTCATAAGGAAATTCCAGGGAGTGGCAAGGGGTAGTACATGTCTTAATACAGTGCTCATCTCCTCAGGGATATTGGGACTTATTCTTCCACAGCTAAAGGTCATGACTGGTGAAGAGGTCAATGGAGGTCCTATTCCAAAGTGGCCCTCAGCCAAAGAGAAAACTCTCTTTCCAGGTTACAGCTCTTGCTAAAATTGGAGACAGCCTATGTCTAGTCACTCTTCTGAAAGGGTTTGGAAAGCAGATCCCTTAGTCAAGGTCAAGTCTGAAGAGCTGTCCTAGCGCTGGAGTGGCCAATGGGATGGTCCAGGTTTCAATCACATTCATTGTAATTCTTCTTTTTCTCAATTCTGTTTCCTTTCCTTCCCCATATATATCCATGCCCAAAACATCTCAACAAGCCCCTTACCTCTAAATTTCTGTCATCATATTTCCCTCAGGTAGATCAGTGAAGAGACAATTGTTTATTCCTTCTGATTTGATCTCACTTCCCTTCCCACTGGAAGCTGACTGGTTACCAGCAAGAACTTGACTTGACTGGTTACCAGCAAGCCATGTTCCCAGGCTGATACACGAAGCTCATTGATATCCCTGGGATTCTGAAGGTCCTTAGGAGTATCCTAAGGCAAAGACCCACAGTGAAGATTTTTCTTACAGAACCCCGATATTGTCTTTACAATGGAAAAGAGCAATTAGAGTGCCCAAGGAGTCACAATTAAGAAATGGTGGCCTATGTTTTGTTGCTCTGGCCGGGTTCAGAATGGTCTGTTCAGAGTAAGAAATTTCCCTGGAAACTGAAAGGCCATAGAATGTTTAAAGAAGATGATGTGTATCGTGTATAGACAAGGAAGGACAGACTACAAAGCGGGAAGGGGAAGAAGGTCTAGGACTTAGATTTAATATTCCTGGAAATAGAAATGAATGATTTAAATTTGTTTATGTTTGCTTACCATTTGATTCCTAGTGTTCTTACGATGTAATTTGCTTCCCAATTTTAGGATCTATTTTACATACCAGTAACACCTTACATTTGCTATATATAGTACATCTCATCCAGAGATTGTGTGGGTATCTATCTATAGAGGAACACTCTCATGTTTACCACCACAGAGTAACTAAAACTATACACAGAGAAGATTTCCAGTCATGCCACCCCAGCATATTATTTGTCATGGGGGAAATCTGATGAAAAATAGTAAACACAGTGGAAAAATTGTCTATAAGTTTTCTAAGCCTTCTGGCTCAATGACTAATATGCAATAGACACTTTTATTATTCTCTTTCTTCTTACCAGATCCCAAATTCATAGACATTCAAAATCAAGCAGAAAGAACTGTATTCTGCTAAATATTTCAATTTGTACCTATGGAACATTGATAACTGGTTAGACAATTATTATTATAATGATAAGGAAGCTTTGGGGAAAATGATTTTCTCAGTGTTCTAAAAACACAGTGGAGAATCATATAAAAAGTTCAAAGGGCATCTGTGTTGGCATAGTCACCAAGGTTTAGACTCACATGACTTGAGGTTTATATAAGAATATTTTGTTTATTGAACTTCAAGGAGCTCTTTTCAAATTGTTTACTTTTCAACTTTGTGATTATTTCTGAGCATGATGATCATGTCCACCTCCAAATATTTAATTTGGTACAAAAGAAGCTTTAGACACCAAGGATTTAAAATTATTTTTAACAAAGATACTTAGTGTAGTATTGGGACAGAGTGACATGCATTGATAATGGAATGGCTCAGTAACCATCACGTATTTAAACATTGAATTATCCACTGAAAGACAAAATAAATGCGTATGTGCTGACCATGAAAACATGACCAAGCCATATTACTGGCTGGCACAGAGAGATGATAATGGAACATAAATACTATGATTCTTTCATATGTAATTTTATGTAGCAAGTGAGTGAATCTACAGAAATATTGTGTTCACTTAAACACATTAGATTAGTTAATCAAATACCAATCGTGGGCCTAGAGAGATAGCTCAGCCATCGAGAGTTTCTGCTGCCCTTCCAGAGGATCCAGCTTTGGTTCTCAGTACTCACACAGTGGCTCACAGCTGCCTGCTACTCCTCAGGAGAGCCTGTGCTCTCTTTTGGCCTCCTTGGGCACTCCATATGCACATGTCTCCACTACCACATAAACACATAATTAAAATGAAAATTTTAAAAAGACATGTACTGTGATTATTTCTATTTAATAGTAAAAATTTCAAATGATATTTACTCTCC
Source organism: Phyllotis vaccarum (assembly GCA_033318265.1). Lineage (NCBI taxonomy): Eukaryota > Metazoa > Chordata > Mammalia > Rodentia > Cricetidae > Phyllotis > Phyllotis vaccarum. The sequence continues at coordinate 69,063,947 of JARWLC010000008.1, forward strand.
CTCTCTTCCTTCCTGCTGCTCCCCCCCCCCACACACACACACACAGAGAGAGAGAGAGAGAGAGAGAGAGAGAGAGAGAGAGAGAGAGAGAGAGAGAACTGCTAAGCATCCATAGTTTACTCTTATTATTCATTGATCGGCACTCTCCTGGAAGCTACTCTCATTAGGCTTCTGAGATAATACAGTCCTCTAGTGTTCCCACCAAAGGCTCCATATTCCACTGCTTCCCAGTGTTTCTCGGTGCATAAATTCTGAAGAGACACATCGGATCGTACCATAACTTAAGGGAAAAAACCAGATTTGGTTTTAGAAGGTTGATTTTCAATGATATCAGTGCATTTCCATCTGGTCCAGGTATGAGTGGAGAAATGGGGCATTATCAATAACTTACCATAGGCTGTCTTGCAGAATATGAACTGAATTCTATGTTAAATGTTGCTGTTTTAACAAAGATCACAGCTGCTGTCACAAGCATCTAGTGTTCAGTGAGATCATATACTATGTGAAAAATACTGTTCAAAGCACTGGTGCTCCCTTGTTGTACAATTATGCTTGTACATCGTAGAATGAATTGACAGAAGGGTAAGGGGAAAACTATTAATGTGCACCGGAAGGGTCATAATGAAGCACATTATACTCTTGCCCCATCCTCCTCCTGCACTGAAGTCTCCTTCAGCACAGGTGACCACTGGTTTGGCTATTTCTCTGTTTAATTCCATGTATTAAAGTGAATAGCTTGACTTTAGTCTCCCCAGTTTTCTGTTTCAGGTGGGGATTCAGCACTGAGCTTTCAGCATGGTACCTGCATGCTCTTCACACTTTATCACTGTGCTTTCAAAGCTTAACGTTCAATTTTAGTGTTTGTGTTCCTGTGATCTCATAGGTGCTAGAAGAGATGGAGAAACTGTATACCACCACTGACTCCGCTTGACATTCAGAACAGTTTCCACATTTTAAAAACAAATTTTTGTATAATTATCAAGCATTTTCTCTTCAATTCTTTAGAAAGAATAATATTTGAATACTTGTCTCAGGTGAGATGTTTAAGTCATCTGCAGCTTCTTTTTCATTTTCTTCTTCCAGGAATTTGAATGCTCCATCGTCCGCCATGGATAAATAGGCTGTTCTGTGGGCTGTAGCAGGCTTGTCCTTGCGCAGTCTTAGAACTGCCCTTTTCCCATTTCCCGCTACTTACAATTTCTTCTTTTTTCTTCTTTGTTAGGTCATATCCTCATGACTAAACCTCCTGGAAGAAACCATTTGATAAACAAGGTTTCAGACTTGTGTATATTTAAATGCCTTTATTGTGTATTGGATGTATACATAAATAGGTATTTTATATTTATTTTATGTATTGTTTTTATTAATTTATATTTATTATTGCATATTTGATAGATACATAAGCACTTAGATGGATAGATAAGCTGGGCATAGAAATTTAGTACAAAACATATTTTACTCTGAAATCTTTGGCTATATATATAAGTACATAGGTATCAATGTATATATGCAAATTACAAGCTCTTAATTCTTGCATTAAGAAATATACTGAAATTTTTTGAACAGTATGTCCCATATATACCCTCAAAAACTTTTTAGGATGAAGATAGGTTCTATTGTAAAATAATTGTGTTTCTTTCCCCTTTTTTGTGGTAAATACTCCACAAGTCACTATAGTACATACAGTATAGTACATACAGTATAGTACATACAGTATAGTACAACAGTATAGTCTGCTGTTCTGAAATTTTCTTGATCACTTTTGAAAAAAATGTCTGTCTGTCTATTTCTTCTATGTCTGTGTGTCTGTGTGTGAGCATGTGAGTCCTGCATTGTACATGGGAGGCCAGAGCATAACTGGAAGGAGCTGGTTCTTTCTTCGCCCTCTCACTGGCCTTCTGGCTTTGTTAATAATTAATTGTGGTACTTGTTAGCACAACACACATAAACATATCTTTGAATTTTCCTAATTAAGAAAAGAACCTATTTCAATATAACTTTACATATTGTGAAGACTGCACTCTGTGCATAGAATTTCTTTATACTCCTCACCCCGGCTCCTCACATGTTACTTTTGCTTTATCACTTCTTAAAATATGTATAAAGCAGGCACAAGTTATTGGGGTACATCAGATTCTGATTTAGTCACTTTTTAAAGTTTCTCAGCATGGGGAGATAGTCTTGGACTAGCTATGTAACTGAGACTGGCCTTGAACTCCTGACTTTCCTGTCTGAGTGCTGGTACTACAGGCATGCTTGACAAGGTTTGGTCTCTCCTTGATTTATTTTTTTACTGAAATAATAAAAATATTATTTTTATTTACAGAGGCCAAAGCACCCGATGGAACAACTTAAAGGAGAAATGACTTATCTTACAAGGTAGGTTACTTTGGTTCCAGTGTTTTGGCTTGCAGTGAGCATATTTTGGTGAGCAGAGCTTGTGGGGAGGCGTGCTTTCAGTCCGTGTCGTGATACCACCGTGCATTACTTCACAAATCTCCTGGGTGATCTGACAGTGGAGGTCCACCAACTTGATACCTTAACCCAGGCTTGCATAGATGAGTTATTAGAATTCTGAAGTTGGCATCATTGAGTTGAGATGAAGATATGAGCAGGTCTTTCCTCCTTCTGGAGCCTTGTAAGGACTAGCTTCTGTAGTGGCCCACATCTGGAGCTGGTGACCACATGTTTTCTGTCTTCATAGCAAGCAGGCTGCAAGACTGTAACTTCAGCTCAGTTCCACCTCACTCGCTCCTCCACACTGAAGGACCTACCTATTTTGTCCAGAATGAACTCCTTATTTGGAAGGAGACTAATTAACAACCTCAAGTCTACCTGCAACAGTGACCAGTTTGGAAATCAGGATATATATATGTTGTATGAGGTTTCTGGCCTGGACTTTTGGGTCTAGCCTCAAGGTTTAAGCCTGAAGACCCACAGAGACACACAGATGCTTACATTAATTTTAGGCTGATCGACCTAAGGCCCAGGCATATAACTTGCTAACTCTTTACCCTTAATCTAACCCATGACTCTTATCCTGTTCAGCCATGCGGCTTGGTACCTTTTCTCAGAGCAGCATAGTTGTCCTCTGCTTCCTCTGGCTTCTCTCTGGCATTTCTACTCTGTTCTTGCTGTTCCCAGAGTTTTCTTAGTCTAGTAGCTCCGCCCACACTTCCTGTCTGCCTTTGGCCAATCAGCTTTTTATTAAACTCATAGGCAGGACAATTATTTACAATGTAACATCATAAATCCACTACATATATGCTTTTTTTGCTTTGCCACACACACACACCCATCATTCTTTAAGCTCTTCCATATTGTCTGGGAAAAACAAAACAAAATAACAAAAACAACAAACAACCCCCCCAAAATATTCCAGACCTCCTTGGAAACAACTTATGCTTGTCCTAGTTCTGCCCAGGGCTGGCCATTCATGTCTCAGTTTACTGTCACAATGCTGGTGGGTACTATTCTAATTCTTGTTTGACTAAAGACTGTGGGAAGTCAATTATGCAGCACACAGCTTGATGGTTTTGAGAATAGAAAAGAGACTAGATACCAAGTGCTCCTCTGTTCTCACCTGTGTTCGGAACTGGCAGTCTACAGAAATCTCACTGTCCTAATGGAAAGGTAGTGCTGTGTGGAAAGTCCACAACACTGTCTAGTGCTGTGTACACAGGTACTGCAGAGCATATGTCTAGGCTTGTAAGTGGGGTATGAGAAGGGCACAATCTCTATCTCCTGACTATAAATTATCTCTTGACTGAGAACAATGAACTGTAGAATATTCTTGTGTTTACTTTAAAGTCATGAAAGTCTATGTGTTCTGTGCTATTTGTCTATTCTCCAGTAATCAAGTGTATAATATATATATTCATATTATATTATTTTCTATCATTAAGGCCCAATTCAATAATTTATCAATGAAAATTTAATAACTACGTTGGGTTCCAAACATGAACTTTAAACAAATTGTTTGTTCATAATCTTGATCTGAAGTTACTGATTAATTTCAGGATTGACTTGGATAATATTCCCATCACAACTTAATTAATGATGTTGATTTTGGCATAACATTTAAGTTTTTATTTTTATTTTTTTGTGCAAAGATGATGTGTATGATTTGATAACATGGGCCAGAAATAATTCTGCTCAGTACCACTGGAAACTAAGGATATTAACTCCCCACCCCAACCCAGGCTTATAATAGAAATAAGCCTCTGCCATAAGCCTCTCCAACAGGCCTTCTAACTGGAATTGGCATGAGCAGGTGCTGCCACAATAAAGAAGCCATGAACAAATATGAAATTAAAAATATCAATCAATCTGCAGTTTCAGTTCTGTCGGGCCTCAGCATCATTTCCTCCAATAATGGCAAACTCAGGGTCATCAGTGCATCGTTAACAGGTTAAAGACCTTCAGAGTCATCTAAAGTGTTTCAGGCAGTTGGCTCAGTTCCTTATGCACTTGCTAAGCTGGAATCAGCAAGGAAAACTGATGGGACTCCCAGCCTCCGGGCACATCCTCCAACCCTGGCAGCTGGCAGGACTCTGCGGGCATTAGGGTGAGTGGTGGTATCTACTTCAGGAGAGCCATTATTCCTTAGCATGTGATGCCAACCAGATTGGCAGAATCTCATGGGATTGATTCCTTTAAGCTCTATCCACCCCCCCCCCCCCACACACACACCTTCTCCTTCTGATGGGTTCTGGGTTATCTGTGCTTAGCAATCCAAAACACCTGAGCTGCTTTCTATCTTATCACCTCTCCTTCCTGAGATTCCTCCACATTAAAGTGATAATAAAATTAATAATAATAAAACTAGTTTGACCATCTTGGTGTCCTGGTTACACAGTGCTCTGACCCTGCCTCCCTGTGCTGGTTCACTGTTATGGTTGTCTGGATGAGGAAGCCTGTCTGAGGAGTCTGTCTCACCCTCTTTCCTTGTTGAATCAGAGCTGAAAATTCCTTTCTGTCAGGATTGAGGTGCTACCGCTGAGCGTGGACTGAGCCATGCTTCCCCAGCCTTCCTCAGCCATTCCTGCCCCAGGTCCTAGTTAACTGAACAAAACATGCACCTTGCCTCTGCTCTGCGGTGTGAGATGGCTGATGTCAATGGGACACACAGGCTTGAGCCAGAACAGGTCATTTGGAGATTTCCACACATAATCTTGTAGAGACTGACACTTGTCTATAACTGTATTTGTTTTTTTGTTTTTTGTTTTTTTTTGTTTTTTGTTTTTTTTTTTTTTGATACTATGAGAGAAACAACTCTTTGGAGAAATGGATTATTTAGGTCTCAGCTTAAAGATACAATTAGGGTGGAAAGGCATAAGGGCCAGGCCAGGTCTGTAGATGCGTTCAGGGTTATGGTCTGGTCATGTGGTCGCTGAAGCCAGGAAGGAAATCTGGACCCTGGAAGTCCGCTCCGGGTGACTTACCCCAAAGAGACATGCATATCCCCTCAAAGGTTCTACAGCCTCTCAAAGCACCAACACTTGCTGGGACAAGTGTCCAAATGTAAGAGCCTGTGGAAAAATTTCACCTTTGAACGCTAACAGTAACAGAACACGTGATTTCTTTTCCCTGAACATTTTCTAAAGCCTGTCTCTGTAAACAGCTCACTACTTAGTCAGTGGGAAAGATGCATGTTTTGTACATTTTAGAGTTTATCTGAATATAGGATTTAATACACTTCCTCATAACATATGTAAATTAGAAATTTAAAAAACAACAGCATCAAATAGCACCACAGAAAAAGTTACAAAGTTAACTACTTCCTTTGTTGCTTCTACACATTTTTTAGGGTTCCCCCTTGGGCCCGGAGGAGGATAAATGATTCATATTGAGAAAGAATTGTGTATGAGGAGCTAACAGTGAGAGAGTGCTGACCCACATCTCTACACCCTGTATGTGTGATCCTCATGGAGGCCAGAAGAGACTATGGGATGCCCAGGGACTGGATTTACAGATGGTTTTGAACTACCATGTGGGTGCTGGGAATTGAACCAAGGCCCCTGGAACAGCCTGTGCTATTAACTGTTGAGCTATATTTCCAGTCTAAATTTTTATACACAAAACATGTACAAAAAGATCTCTAAGAGAAAGGTTTTTCCCTCCTTCTCTCTTCCTTTCTTCTTCTCCTTCCACTCCTCCCCTCCTCCCCTCCTCCCCTCTTCCCCTCCCCTCCTCCTCTCCTCCCCTCCCCTCCTCCCCTCCCCTCCTCCCCTCCTCCCCTCCTCCTCTCCTCCTCCCCTCCTCCCCTTCTCCTCCCCTCCTCCCCTCCCCTCCTCCCCTTCTCCTTCCCTCCTCCCCTCCCCTCCTCCCCTTCTCCTTCCCTCCTCCCCTCCTCCCCCCCTCCCCTTCGCCCCTTCTCCTCCCCCTCACCCTCTCCTTATCACCCTCCTCCTCTCCTCCCCTCCTCCCCTTCTCCTCCCCCTCATCCTCTCCTTATCACCCTCCTCCTCTCCTTGACCCCTTCTTCTCTTTCTCCTCCCTTCTCCTTTCTCCCCTCCTCCCATCTTTTCATGCTGATCAATCAAGGAGATGGTCAAGTTGTCCTTCCTCTGCTCTGTGTCACACCCATTCTTCTTCCACCTTGAAATGTATTCTGATCAAGAAGCAGCAAGGAGTGAGTGGACCTGGGGAGCAGAGGCCATCCTTCCAGTTTAGGTCAAAGTTCTACTACAACACACATAGTATCTTTTTTCTTCCCTTTGACACGTTTTCTGTGAAATTTCCTGACATGTTGTTTTCTTACCCGTATAATATAGAAGGGGAAACACTAGTGATAGACCCCAGGATGAAGCTGATTATTTGGGAATCTAGTACACACATGTAAGGTGTGTGTGTGTGTTTCTGTGTGTGTGTGTTTCTGTGTATGTGTTTGGTGTGTGTGTGTATGTGTGTATGTGTGCATGTGTTTATGTGTATGCTTGTGTGTTTGGTGTGTATGTGTTTGTGTGTGTGTATGTTTGTGTGTGTGTGTGTGTTTGGCGTGTGTGTTAGTAACAAAGCTTGCAGAAGAACTTAAAGGGTACAGGATACTGATATGAGAATGTCTTTCTGTCTGCTGTGAATAACAATCTTTAAATAAAGGAGCTGTTTTGAAACTTGGTGAGTACAGTAGCCAGAGACAGGAGCATAGGTATGAGAAGAAAGGCAGAGTCAAACAGATCGATCCAGCCACCCAAAGAAGAAACATGTAAGAACACAGGTGAGCCATGATCCACGTGGTAGACAGATTAATGAGAATTGGCTGAGTTAAGATGAAGGAGCAAGCTAGCAATGTGCCTGAACCATAGGCCAAACAGCATGAACTTAATATAAGTGTCTGAGCCATTTCTGGGGGCCCAAGTAGCAGTGGGTGGCTAAGGGGTCTGGGGCTGCAGGTCTGTGGGTCTGGACCTCTGGCATGGGGCCAGAAACCTCACTGTAACAGATGGCTTCCCAACATGGGCCAAACACCAATATAAAGCCTGAGAAAGCTTAAAAAGGATCCTAAAGACAAAAACAGAGCCAAAAGCAGCTTTCAAATTGTGTATCTGAAGCAGGTCATTGCACAGAAATAGCGTGGTTTCCGGGCCATAGACAAAATGGTGGACTGGAGACAGCCAGTGTAAACTGCAACCAGGTCGGTTCCCAAGGTCTCACAGAAAACTCAGTAGCATGTGATTGATTTACGTTTTTCGTTTGTATTGAAGAAAAGGGGAACATACTCAAAAACAGCTTTTTGGTAGCAGCATTTTCTTGGGTCCACTCCGTTTCTGGCAGTGAGCAAATGCGGCCCCTTTAAGAGAAACTTCCTGACTCAGCTTTACTGACAAAAACTGTGTTGCCCTTACTTGGAAGCAGCAGCCAGTGCTCTACTTGACGACAGCTTGGACTCTAAGATTCCCCAAAGTTGGGTGGTAAAAGGTTTCAAGATATTTACTATGGCTTCCTGGAATTGGGAAGGTCAGAGTGGCTCTAGTACCTCCACCATGTTGAAAAGCCACCGAGGGGGTGGAGTCAGCAGGCAAAGCAGCACTGCACAATCTAGCATTTTAAAAGCTCTTCTGGTTGGAAAATGATTAAGGATTCACAATAAAACAGATTCAGATAAAAAAAAACCCTCTAAACAAGTTACAATGTATGTAAAAGGTACATAAGCTTCAGAAAGAAAAGAAAGAAGGTAGAGAAAGTCTTTAAAAAAGAGAAATAGAGTAATAAAAATATAATAAGCAACATAAAGATGGAAAGTAGACACAGAGTCTGGATTATGGTTATTATTGTGTTTTATTTTAAATTTTTTAGCTGTTAATGAGCTAACTGCAGAAAGACAATGGATTGCAAAGGCTCTAAGTTAAACAAGAATATATATCTTAAAAATATCTTGACCTTGAAATTTGTGTCTAAGGACATATTGCTTTGGAAGAGTTCTGCTTTTATTTCCACAGAAGATGAGAACCTGTGAATTGTTCCCAGGCAAATATGGTTTCACCAACCAAGACCCCCTGAAAATTCTCTGATGGGAATAGATGGTCACATCAACTTCAGGGCTGCAGACTAAGATGATCCAGCCTCAGGACCCTCAAAGATTACCAGCACCCCCTAATCAGCGGGAAGTAGTAATGGAAAACTACGCCATAATTCCCAAAATATAGTTTATAAATGTTTGTTTTCATTATCAATGGTTAATGGTCATAGTTAATCTCTTTCTAAGAAAAAAAAGGGGATATGGTATGCGAATGATTTTAAAAGGATAGATTATTGAATTTACTTTAATCCAAAAATCAGCTGCTATTTAAAAATATTTTACATTGGTGTGGACTTTGGTTTATTGATACAAATTTAAGGTCAATTTTGTAATGATATATGTATTTTTCTACTTTTGTTTAAGGTATATTTATGTAACTCATTTAAAATTGTAATGTATAATTAAGAAATGCAGATTAATAGTCACCTATGATAACCAAACTTAGTTAGATTTTTTTTAGGTATACAAAGATATATTTCAATTAGATAGGTAATCTTGAAACACTTCTAAGACCTACAGAATATGGTATTGAAAATATTTTAAGAACTTAGACTTTTCTGGACAGTGAGACAGGTCTGCTCCTGGCAACACCAATTTACTTCAAGAGAAAAATGGGCATCGAAGAAACTCCATATGGAGTTTACTTTCTTTGTGGCAATGGTTAGCCACTGGACAAGAACCTGTTCTTGTATTGACTGCTTGACAGTATGCTGCTTAAACTGGACATGTAGGTTCCCTAGGAAAGTGACCTCTGAACTTTGGCCGCATAAGCTGAGATGGTCCTTCATGTTCCTGCTTTTCAAAGAAAACTGTCAGATATTCTTCAGGACACAAGGAGAAGCTACTGATGAACTGTACCAGAATGGGAAGTTCAGCCCTTCAAATTTCCTGCTTCACTTAACAGTATGCCAGAGACTTTGGGCCTGACTGAAGATGGGTGCTCCAACTTTATAAAGGAACTTGGGGTAACTGTCAGGCAGATAGGTGTCATCTCTGTCATTTCTAGATTTTGGAAGTTGCTTGCACTTCCAGTTTACTTGGGTAAATATTATATCCTTCTGTGGTCTTTGATGTAGTTGAAGATTAGAGAGTTATATGTATAGTTTTTCGTATTTATTTTAAAAGGTATATTGGATATGAAATTTTAGATTCATAAGGATAAGGTAGATTATAGAATGCTTTCTTTAATTTTGCTAAACACCAATAGGCTAGATATTGTAACTGTACTTCTTGATAGATACTTTGTTATATGTAATTTCTCTATGTTAAAATTGAAATCTTCCTTTTTGATTAGTCAGAAAAGGGGAGGTTATGTGGAATGTCTTTCTGTATGCCGTGAATATCAGTCTTGCAATAAAGGAGATGTTTGGGCTGTTGGCAAACACCATAGCCAAAGACAGGAGCATAGGTATGAGAAGGAGGGTGGAGTCAGACACAGATGGAGCCAGATGCCCAAAGAAGAAACATGTAAGGGACACAAGTGAGCCACGGGCCACATGGCAGGACAGATTAATGAGAATGGGTTGAATTAAGATGAAGGAGCTACCTAGCAATGTGCCTGAGCCATAGGCAAAACAGCATGAAGTTAATATAAGTGTCTGTGTGATTCTTTGGGACTTTGGGATTGTGGGTCCAGATATGTGGCAGCGTGCTGGTGCAAACTGTGGAGCTAGCTGAGCCAGAAGCCTCTTTGTAACAAGGTATGTCTAATGTTTTAGCTCCCAAATCATAAAATTTCCAAGTCTGTTCTCTCACCTAAAAAATGGTAGGTAGTAGAGTGTGATTGTTTCATAAAATACAGATGTGCTGTTTTGTGGCTCCTAGTATTGAGGTGTTGAGACTATGGGAGGCAGAGAGAGTATTCCTGGAAGCTCACTGGCCAGATAAGTCGACACAAGCAGGGAACTACAGGGAGACCCTGCCTCAAATAAAGTGGAGGGTGAGAACCAACGCTTGAGTTTCTCCTCTGACATTAACACATACATACACCACACACACACACACACACACACACACACACACACACACACACACACACTCTCATATACACACATGTACACACACACATTCATACACACAGCACACACACATAGAACACACATACATACACAGAGCACACACACATATACAGTACACACGCAAATTCATACATAATAAGCACACATAGCATACATATACACTAATACTCACATATACCCACATGTTCAAACATGCACACACAAACACACATGTACACACAGCAGAAACACACAAACGTACACACATACCCACACACTCACATACACATACAATACACACACGGCACACACACTCACACATTACATATAGTGGGATTATGTTTAATTGTAAATAATTTTCCCACCTACTAGTTTAATAGAAATGCTGATTGGCTGAAGGAAGACAGGAAGTATGGGTGGAGATACCAGACTGAGAAAACTCTGGGAACACAAAGAACAGAGCAGAGATGCCACAGAGACACCAGAGAAGCAGATGCAGAGGACAACTATGCTGCTCTGAGACAAGGTACCAAGTCACATGGCTGAACAGGATAAGAGTCATGGGTTAGTTTAAGAGCAAGAGCTAGAAATATGCCAGAGCCTGAGGCTGATAGCATAAAATTAATACAAGCATCTATGTGTTTCTGTGGGACAGCAGGTTTGTGGGTTTCCGGGTCAGCAGGTATGCGGGACTGTAGGACCACAGGCCAGACAGGCCAGAAACTTAATACAACATACACACACACTCACACACATCAACACTCTCACACAAACACAGACTCACACACACACATACACACACTCACACATACACACACACACAAACACTCTCACACAAACACAGACTCACACACACACATGCATACACACATAAACACTCTCACACAAATAGACTCACACACACAGAGACTCAATATACACACATACACACACAGCACACACATGTACACACATATACACACACATACACAGACATCCCCCACACATACATCACACACACTCATATACACATACATATACATACACATACTCGCACACACATGCACACACACTCGTACACACACATACACACATTCACATATCACACTTACTTGCACGAATGCACACCCATGATACAAACAAAACAACAAAAGTCAAGACCCTTACATTTCATGAAAGTGGGACCCAATTCAGGCCCGGGACATCAACAATGCCTGCGTCATGCTATTGGAGCTTTACTAGGTAAATGAAACAGCCTAGCATCCCTCACTCATGGTGGAGATCAGAAACTTTTTCTTCTTCTGAGCTCAGGTCCACAGCTGTGCAGTCCCAGGAGATCCAGTTTTCTCCGACCACCTTCTTTGTCACCCCTTTTCCCTACTGTCTTCTGGCTCCCTCACACCTTGCTTCTGGCTGTTTAGTCCTGCCCCACATGGTTCCTTTGCTTTGAATTTCAGTGAACCCACCTGTACTAAGCAGTGTTTCTGGTAGTCTCTACCAGAGATACTACTCCCCAGCAAAGCAGTCACCTGAGGTTAAAGAGCAAATGACCATCTGTCCTTGTAATTCTTGTAATATAGCATGTGTCACTGGAAACCCTTGCCCCTCTATTTCCCATCCTCTGCTTCCCTTCTTTTAATTCTTTTTGAGAACTTCACATGTGAATATAAAATTTATATATGAATACTGTATTTACCTCATTCTTTCCTCCCTCTCCTTCCTGTAATTACTCAAATTCATGACTTCTTATTGTTTAATTATAACTCTTAACACATATATGAATTGAAGTTTATAATTATAGTCTGCTGAGCTTATTTAGTGTTGCTAGCATGTGTATAGAGTGAACCTCTTAGGATTTACTAACTTACCAGGGGCTCCTCCCTGGAGAAGACAATTTCTTTCCCTTTCGGCAACCATCAATTGCCTGTAGCATTACTTAGTGCTAAGCTCCATAGTAATCCCCCATCCAGATGGCATATTGATTAGTCTGGAATATCAGAGAGTCAAACACAGAGCCAAGGCCTGAAGGCCCAGGAGTGGTGACCCACCCCTTTCATCCTAGCTTTAGGAATATGGGAAGAGGAAGTTAGGATAGCTGGGCAGAGGAAGAGGAGAATGTTTTACAGCTTTCCCAGACGCTTCCCTCTTACCTTTTGGCTAAGGACAGAGAGCTTTGCGGTAGGAGGATTCCTGGACTCAGGCCTGAGGAGTTGGCTGGATGAGAAGTGGCTGTGGCTTGTCTTTCTGTCTCTCTGATAATCCAGCTTTTCCCCAATATATGGCTCCTGGTTTATTATAATACCAAATAGAATTTGTGCAATATTTGACACCCAAAACAATTGACAAATTCAAAGAAAATAAATTTTCCACTCTTTATCCTCTTTTGTAAGTCCAAAGCATTGTACCTAATTCGCATTCCATCTAACTTGCATTACCAACTTAAAACTATGTTTTGATGTCTCTCAAACCTTTACACTTCTGAGTGTTTCTTTTCTAAAACTGTCACTAGAAAACTGTAACTATAACTATCTCACCTTCAGTTGTTACTAGGTTTTCTTTTGGCAGCTATAATGTTGGGATTTCCTGGGAGTAGCTTCCTCGTCATAGATACCTTGTTCTGCCTTCTAATCACATCACCGCCTGTTTCCTCTCTATTCTGCATTTTTTAATCTATCTGCATTTGTCTAGTTTTTTTTTTTTTTTTTTTATCCATACTGTCTTCACTTGGTTAAAGCTGATGAGAAACGATGCTTCCCCTTGGCTCTTATTAAGACTTGAGAGTACATTTGAAACTATACTAAACATTCCCAGGAAATTCATGCTCGCATCAAATAACACCTCTGGTCTAGTCAACCCTCTAGCACAGGATTGACCACTGTGCCCCCTTCCCAAATTAATACACTGACATAATCTAGTACCTCAGAGTGTAACTGGTACAGAAGACAGGACTAAAGGTCATTGGGATGGACCTTAACACACTATGGATATCTTTATAAGAAGAAGCACTACACACACATACAAAGAGAGAGAGAGAGAGAGAGAGAGAGAGAGAGAGAGAGAGAGAGAGAGAGAGAGAGAGAGAGAGAGAGAGAGAGAGAGAAGGGGGAGAAGGAAGATGGCTATCTTCTGGTTTCAGAAGAAATCAATTTTCCTGGTCTTGGACTACTGACTTCCAAATAATAAACAAACAAACAAATAAATAAATAAATATCTACTATTCTAGCCATGGGTCTATGCTGTAGTTCTTTGCTTATGATGACCTTAGGAAATTGATACCTACCTAGTACATCTAGGAGTCACATTTAAAAATATTTAAAAGGAAAACAGGTGACTAATATTAATAATATAATGTGATGACTGGGGGATGATTGGGAAGAGGAATGGGGGAAGCAAAGGGGGCATGTTAAACAACAAAACCTTTAAAAAACAATGTGATTAACTCAATACACCCCAAATATTATCAACTAATATAAAAATAGTGATGTGATAGTTTACATTTTTATCATACATATCTCCATGGGACTATTTCTACTTTCAGGATTCCCAAACCACTGCGGGGGGGGGGGGGGTAGCTGGCCTCTTTGATAGAAGTAGTGAAGTAAACCAATTTTCCTTCTAAAATCTAGGAGGGATCTCCCCAACACACAAGGACCAGGTACACATTCATCCCCCACATGCCCAGCTGACTCTGGGCTCCACTGCTGTTTCCCAGCAGCACAACTGGCTCTAGCGCACCGGTTCCTGGTTCCTCCTCACTCAAGGCCCTCTCATAGACCCACCTCTTGAAGCTCCAGATAATGAAGGTCCTTAACTGTGTGGTGCTCTCTAGCATGGAGTCTCGCTTCTCCTTGGGCCTTACTGCCTTCTGGTCCCCACCTTGTTCATATGTATGAACACTAGATTTTGTGATTAGATAATGTGATACAGTAGAAGGAAACACACATGTCTGGGCTGGTGTTTTGTCTCATGATTGTACAATGTATGCCTTTAATGATATACTCAGGACTGGTGAGGTAACTTAACAGGTAGAGGGGTTTTTGTACAGGCTTGAAGACCTGAGTTCAATCCCTGGTTCCCATAATGTAGAAAGAAGAGAAGAAATTCTGAACTCCACATGTGCACTATGGCTTGTATATACCTGTTCATGATATACAACATTCAATTTAAAAAGTGTGTGCTCAGCATCCCTGTGCATCCACATGGCAGGACTTACACTACCTACTTCATGACTGATAGAGACTGTATCCTCATAGCTGAGCACTCTGGATGAATAAAGGAAATTCAGGGCTAAATCTCTGGGAAAAGCAGAGATATCAGAGAAGAAACACCACAGTCAGATCTCACCCAGCTGTCTTCCAGCTTCCTCAGCCTCGCTCATTCTGGCTTCTTCTGCCTCCTCTGTCTTTCTATGTCTGCCTTAAATACTTTCTTCCCTCAGTAAAGGTGTGGCACCACCACTGCCTGCCTGAGAGCCTGGAACTCCTTCTAAAACCAAAATGACCTCAAACTCAGTTTGGATTAAGGGTGTAGGTTACCACTCCTGGGATATTCCTGGTGCTGGGATTAAAGGTGTGAGTTACCACTGTCTGATCCTTACAGACTAACTGTGGATAGGTCCCTCTGATATTTCAGACTGTTTTTATTATATTTGAATATATCCCCACATATCCCCTTTTGTGTCAAATTTTAAAAATGAAGGTTATAGTTAACATAAGAAAAGCCATATACAATAGGTACAACAATTATATACAATATATACAAGCAATAAATGAGTAATGTCCAGTCCATTAACAATTGACAATTCAAAGAAAATATTTTATTAACTATCCTATTTTGATGAGTCCAAAGGATTATACCTAATTCACTTTCTTTCTAACTTGTATTACTAACTAAAAACTATTATTTTGATATCTTTTAAGCTTATACACTTTAACTTCAAAGTTTCTTTTCTAAAACTGTCACTAGAAAACTATAACTATTTCATCTTCAACTTCCTCAGAGACCTAATAAGGAAAGAATATTTACACAAATAACCAGGAAGTGCAAGCAACTTCCAAAATCTAGAAATGACAGAGATGACACCTATCTGCCTGGTCAGTCACCCAAATTTCCTTTATAAAGTTGGGGCATCCATTTTCAGCCTACAGGCCCAGAGTCTCTTTTCATCTCAGTGAAGCAGAATATCTGCTCTGTCCATTCTGGTATAATTCATCAGTCACTTCTCCTTATGTCCTGAAGAATATCTGACAGTTTTCTCTGAAAAGCAGGAACATGAAGGACCATCTCAGCTTGTTCTGTCAAAGTTCAGAGGTCACTTTCCTAGGGAACATGTATGTCCAATTTAAACAGCATACTGTCAAGCAGTCAATACAAGAACAGGTTCTTGTCCAGTGACTAACCGTTGCCACAAAGAAAGTAGACTCCATATGGAGTTTCTTCAATGCCCATTTTTCTCTTGAAGTAGATTGGTGTTGCCAGGAGCAAACCTGTCTCACTGTCCAGAAAAGTCTAAGTTCTTAAAATATTTTAAATTCCATGTTCTATGGATTTTTGAAGTGTTTGAAGAAGACCTGTTCATTTAAAATATAATTGTTTGATCTTGAATACATATCTAATATGACTATGTTTGAATGTAATGTCTAACTACTAACTTGCATTACTTTATATTCTAATTAGTTGGTAATAAAAACTTTCATGGACTAGTAACTTGTGTTACATTGTTAGATGAACTGATTAAGTATACTATCTTGAACAAGCATAGAGATATTTGTACAATAACACAATTAATCTCAATATACACAATTTGTATACTATATACAAAATCCAATCCAATGTAAAATTTTTAAAGCTAGTAAATTCTTCTAAAAGAGGATTCAACAATCTATCCTTATATCCTATATATCTGTATCCCTTTTTTTTCTTTCTATTTTTTTAAACACATCTTGAATCGAATTGTTCTTGTTTAAATTTTTTCTGATCATAACCATTAACAATTTTTAAGCAATTAACCTAAACAATGACAATCAGCCATAACCCATTGAACATCCAAAAACAACCCACCTAACCTCTTGAGAATGTGGGCGCTGTGTTCTTAAATTTACTTACTGATGTCTAGGAGAGTTGGTATCTTTAGGGGTACTGAAAAGAAAAGTTCTGTTAATTGTAAAGTCCTGAAACAAGTAGCTGTATCGTTTATTGTCCAGTCTCTGCATAACAAGAAAGCACACAGCTTGTCTCAAGTCCTGGAAGCTGGTTCATCTCAGTGAGCTTCCTCGAAATTGTCCTGAGTTCAAATCTGATCTTTGACTGGTGTTTGTCAGCCTAGTGGCTTTGTCAGAGTTCATGTGAAATCATCATTGTGGGGCTCCATCTTTCTTTTGGATACTTCAAGTTCTCAATTAGGCATTGTCATGGATCACAAAACTGGTAAGAGACTAAAACCCAACACAATGTGCAAGAAACTAAATATATAACTACTTATTCAGCATAAGGTTAGTAACAATATAATAGTCCCTTATTTTTTGTTATTCTTCTGTCCCATATCAGATGGCTCTTCTGATATGATACAGAGATTTTGTACTTTCCTTTAACAAGTATGCTTGAGCTTAGAGAAGGAAAGAGCCACATTCCAACTCTAAAGCCAGCTTTAAATTATAATTAAACTGGGACTTCAATTTACAAAAAAATAGAGGTTAAGCAATGAGATTTTACCCTAAAGAGTATACTGGTACCAACAGTTCTGATATCCTTTTGCTTGTAAATTTTTCTGGATAGCCACCCTTTTGCTTTAAACATCTAGATGTTCTTGAAGATGGATATTTCCAGTTTTCTGTAAAGACAAAAACAAAAACCTGCCCCAACCTTTTTTTTAAATTTTTTTTGGTACAACTTAAAAAATTGTAATATGGGTGGATGAGATATCAATTCTTATTTTCATGAAGTTTCTCTGGTTCAAACCTGGTTATTAATTTTGATGGTATCTATAGCTTTTCTTCACCTGTGGAAACAAAAGTAACACCCCTTCCCCAACGTAGCACATATCTTGGCTTCCATTCAGAGGTTAGTACATCTTGGAAGTAAACAGGCTGATTTAGCTCAGCTGTTTTTTTCTATAGTCCAATGCCTTTCAGTAGCTGTTTTTCCTTTCTCATTAGCATTGAGAAAATTCAAAGTTAATAAAGAATTATATAGTTTATCTCTAGGTGTCTTTGTTATTTCTTTCTGTTTATTTAGCATATCCTTTAGAGTTCGATTTGATCTCTTTCTACTTGACCTGTAGGATTGTGTGGTATTCCTGTAATATGCTTTATATTATAATAAGAAAAAAAATGTTTCATTTGACTGGAGACATATGTTGGAGCATTGTCAGTCTTAATTTGTACAGGTATTCCCACGATGGCCATAACTTCTAGCAAATGTGTGATTACAGATTCAACCATTTCTGAACTCAAAGTAGTTGCCCATTGAAATCCTGAAAATGTATCTATTGTATGATGGACATATCTTAATTTCCCAAATTCTGTAAAATGAAATACATCCATCTGCCAAGTTTCATTTCTACATATACCTTTAGGATTACTTCCTGCTGGCAATGGAATTTAATTATAGAAAGAACAGGTGGGAAACATCTTTACAATTTCTTTGGCTTGTTGCCAAGCGATAGAGAAATCTTTCTTTAATTCTTTGCTACTGGTGTGATGCTTTTTATGAAATTCTGAGGCCTCTAGTACATTTCCTATTAATAATTTATCAATTTCATCATTACCTTGTGCTAAAGGACCTGGCAGACTCGTATGGGATCAAATGTGTGTTATATAGAAGGGATGATTTCTAGTCCTGATGATTTCTTATAACTGAGTAAATAATGAAGTTAATTCTGACTCATCATTAATAAAATCAGCAGTTTGAATGTGTAGAACAACTCTTTCTGCATACTGAGAATCAGTGACTATGTTAAGAGGTTCAGTAAAATCCATTAATACCATCACAATAGCATATAATTCTGACTTTTGAATAGAATTATAAGGGCTTTGAGCCACTTTACTAATATGTTCTTATTTGTAAGAGGCCTTTCTTGATTTGTTTGCATCAGTATAAAATACAGGGGTTCCAGAAATTGGTTTGTCTTGTTCAATATGAGAAAGAATCCAATTAGTTTTCTTTAAAAATTCAATTCTTTTTGCTTTGAGGATATTTGGTGTTAATATCGCCCAAAAATTACTGCAGGCTCTTTGCCAAGGTTCACTTTCTACCCATAATTGATTACCTTCTTCATTACTTAAAGGTACAACAATTTCTGCTGGGTCCATTCATGTCAATTGACAAAGTCTTAATTTCCTTTAAAAATAAGTTCAGAAATCTTTTCCACATATCTTTAATTTCTTACTTGGCTTATGTCAAAGAAATACCCATTCCAATATAACATTTTCCCTTTGCATTAAAATTCCTGTAGGAGAATGCTTAGAGGGCAAGCTAACTAGAATGCAATTGAGGTCTGGATCCACATGATCCACATGTGCCTCTTGTAATTTCTTTTCCACCAAAGCCAGTTCTTTCTCAGCTTCAGGTGACAACTCTCTCGGACTATTTAAGTCCTTGTCACCTTTTAACATTTTGAACAGATTATCTAGTTCATCATTTTTAATTCCAATAGTCGGTTGTAAGTTGGCAATGTCTCCTAGTAGTCTTTGAAAATCATTAAGTGTCTTCAATCTATCTCTCCTGATTTGTACATTTTGGGGTCTAATTTTTTGTTTACCTATTTTATAACCTAAATAATTAATGGAATCCCCTCTTTGTATTTTTTCTTGGGCAATCTGTAATCCCCAAGCAGGAGATTTTCACTTCTTCAAAAAATTTTCTAAAGTATCAGTATTTGAATCGGCCAACAAAATGTTGTCCATGTAATGATAAATTATAGATTGTGAGAATTTGTTATGTGTTTGTTCTACTGGCTTTTTTTTTTTTTAACAAAATACTGGCATGGAGTGGGGCTATTCAGCATTCCTTGAGGGAGGACCCTCCACTGGTATCCCTTTATAGGCTGAGAATTATTATAAGTGGGCACTGTAAAGGCAAATTTTTCTTGCCTTGCTCTTGTAAATAACAGTAAAGAAAGTCTTTTAAATCAATAACTATAATAGGCCATTCTTTAGGTAACAGAAAAGGCAAAGGAATCACAGATTGTAGAGAGCCCATTGGCTGGATCACCTTGTTTATTAGCTCCATTACCATTCTCCACTTTCCAGATTTCTTTTAAATAACAAGTACAGGAGAATTCTAAAGGCTGGTTGATTCTTCTATATGCTGAGCATTTAACTGTTCCTTTACCAGCTGCTCTAAGGCCTACAATTTCTCTTTTGTTAGAGGCCATTGATGAACCCATATAGGCTACTCTGTGAGCCATTTTAGAGGTAGTGCTGTGGGTGTTTTTGAAAGAGCAGCAGCTGTTTTGCCTTATTTTTCTACAACCCGAATGGTCTGTGACTGTTTCTCATAATAGCTTCTAATGTTTTTTTTTTTCTGGAACCATGTGCTAGATTATGGTTTATTTCTGAGTTTGGAGGAATATTAATCTGTGTGGTCCATTGTTGTAGTAAATCTCATCCCCATAAATTTATAGCAATGTCAGCCACATATGGCTTTAATATTCCTCTGTCCTTCTGGTACTATACACTCAAGCCATCTTATACTCTGTTTAACCTGGGATATTGACCCAATACCCAAAAACTAAACATTTACTTTTTGAAGAGGCCAACTTGGATGCCATGACTCCGGTGAAATTGATACAACTGCCCCTGTTGCCAATAAGCCTTCAATAATAACATCATTTATTTGTACTTAATTTTGGCCTCTGTTCATTGATAGAAGCTTGCCAAAATATTCACTTTATAATTTTTCCTGAATTTTTTTCTCTTTCTATAGATTTTCTATCATTCAACGTAATATGTATTTTAAAATATGTTTTAATTTTTTAAATTGTTCTGGGAAGGTGTTTCCTCTACAATGGCAGGGTAAGATTGGATTGTATTTGGTGTGGAGACTTTTGATAGCCCTCTTGGGGCATTTCCCAAGGGCAGAAAGTTACCTTGGCTGTCCCTTGTTGATCTGCACTCATTAGTCTAATGTCTTCCTTTTCCACACCCCCTGCATACTCCAGAAGGGAGGGGCGTTTTCTTGGGATTATTCCTAACAAAAGCACTTGTTTCTG
The DNA here is from genome assembly GCA_033318265.1 of Phyllotis vaccarum. Classification (NCBI taxonomy): domain Eukaryota; kingdom Metazoa; phylum Chordata; class Mammalia; order Rodentia; family Cricetidae; genus Phyllotis; species Phyllotis vaccarum. The sequence goes on from JARWLC010000008.1 coordinate 69,084,654, forward strand.
AGAATTCCTTGTTTACAGTCTCTTTTTATGAGACCTTGCCTTCCACAATTATAACATTTAACATTTTGAATTTTTCTTATACTTCTAGAAATAAGCTCTCCTACCCAGTTATCATCACTGTCATAAGACTCTAGATTAATTGTTTCATGAATCCAATCCTCCAAGGGTGCTGATCTTGCTTTTAAAGGTCTAAGTATTTTTCTACATTTAGCATTAGCATTCTCAAAAGCCAATGATTCAATTATTATTTGCCTGGCTTCTGAGTCCAGGCATTTAAAGCTGCCATGGGACATGACAGAGTATGTTCATTGTATAAAGACTGCCTTTAAATATTAGCATAATCTCCTTCCCCAAGAAGTTGGTCATGGGAGACTTTTATGCCTCTGGCCCTACTTCTTTGTTCTATTGTTTTAGCCTCCTCCCTCCACCATGATATCCACTGTAAAAGTGGATCTGCCTCTAACACAGCTGTAACCATAGGTAACCAATCTTTAGGGGTGACCCAGTTACAGCATGACCAGCTGTTCAACATTTGTTCTACAATGGTGAATACATCCCATATGTTACAATTGCTTCTTTTACTCTCCATAATTCTAGCATTTTTACTGGAGCCCAACTAGCTTCTGTATCATCTTTATCATTCTTCACTTTTTTAAAGGTGACTGGGTATATTAATGTTGCCTGTTTTTGTCTAATTTTAGATGACCTTGCTGAAATTGGTTCTTCATATTCCTTTGAATTTGAACATCTTTATGTTCTCTTTTGACAGGCTTTTTAAAGACATTTTTCTTTGCATTTATACTAATTGACTTTTTAAGTGATAAGATAGAAATCAAATAAAAATATTCATAATAAATGATATAATAATTATTATGATAGTCACATCTACCTTTTTTATCTTTTCCTTCATTGGTTGTAATACCAAATCGTCTAGCAAAAGATCATAGAATGACCAAGTACCCTCCATTGCTTTAAACAAACTCCCTCTTTTAAAAATTTTGATTTACTCACCAAATTGTTGTCTGTTGATGATTCAATTGATTGTAAAGTGGGGCAGCTACCTAGTGTGAGAGCAGTCCAAGGAGGGGTCCAAAAAGGAAAAAGGAAACAACTCAACAGGAGAAAGAGGCCACTGTCTGAAAAACTTACCCAGATGAAAATGAAATAGAAACACGTGTGGTCAGTCTGCCTAAGATTGGAGGTTAACTCAAATAGAGAGCCTAGCCAGCTGTAATTACTCCTCTGGCCATGTGTTGCCCTGTCCAGCAAGCACCGTTTTTTTTGGGGTAGAGAGGGGAGGAATTTGTGTCCCAAAGTTGGATGCCAAGTCTTGCATGAATAAAGGAAACTCAGGGCTAAATCTCTGGGAAAGGCAGAGATATCAGAGAAGAAGCACCACAGTCAGATCTCACCCAGCTGTCTTCCAGCTTCCTCAGCCTCGCTCCTCCTGGCTTCTTCTGCCTCCTCTATCTTTCTATGCCTGCCTTAAATACTTTCTTCCTTCAGTTAAGGTGTGGCCCTACCACTGCCTGCCTGGGAGTCTGGAACTCCTTCTGTAAACTAAGATGACCTCAAATTCAGATTGGATTAAGGGTGTAGGTCACCACTCCTGGGATATTCCTGGTGCTGGGATTAAAGGTGTGAGTTACCACTGTCTGATCCTCCTAGACTGACTGTGGGTAGATCCCTCTGATATCTCAGAATGTTTTTATTATATTTGAGAATATCCCGACACCCATTCATTGTGGTTGGTGTTGTCTTTGATTTGTTGAATACCAATGCCTGCCATAATGCTTAGTCCTAGTCTTAGCTATGAACAACAACAAACTTATTATTTACTTCTTGGGAATGGGTCCCAGGACATAAGTTTTCCATATATTGTTTTGCTGTGTTTTGTTTTGAGACAGGGTCTCAGTGTAGAGCCAGGCTGGTCTAGAATACATTTGGTTTATTTCACATTGCAGAACAGATTACAGAGTTTATGGTAAGCATTTGATAAATACTTGCTGTTTGTGTAACGAAATGGTCATATATAAGATTAAAAACACCAGAAGGGCTAGAGAGCTGGTTCAGCACTTCGGAGCAATTGGTATACAAGCAGGCAAACCAGAGCTTGGATCCCAGCTCCATTGGAATAAGCCAGGATTCTCCACATACCTGTAAACTGAACATTAACATGAGATAGAGACAGGAGGATTTGTGGGGCTTGGCAGCTATCAGTCTAGCTCAAAAGACAGCTCCATAGTCCTTGGGGAGATTGTGCCTCAAAGGAGAAGATAGCTGGTAATAGAGGAGGTCATACCTCCAGCCTTAGGCACACTCTTAGATATGCATACTTGCACAATTTCAGGCACACATAATTTTTTAAATTAAGTGAAAAAGAAAATCCAGCAGAGCCCATTGTGAGTTTGTGGTGTGATGGCCAAGGCTTCTCGTGTCCTCTTAGCTGTCTTTCCCAGAGGTCACTCTTGGACTGAGAGGCCAATACCATGGCTTCTGAAGTGACACACTGGCTGCTTGAGGTCAAAGTCACTTCCCTGTGTTTATTGTGAGCATCTACATGTTTGAATGCATACTCAGTACTGCCAGTAGGTACTCAGAATATGAGAAATTACAAGAAAGGGCTAAGGGCACAGGGCATTTTAGAAAAGGAAATAGTTTAAGTCTTGGCGGCTCTGCAGTTGTGCCTTTATGTAATTATTTCCTTCTTAACACTCATCTCCTTAGAACAGGGAGTCTTTGTATAAAGACTCATACACATATATGCCCTGCTCAAACAGTGATCTGAGCCTGCATGGCAGTTTGCACTGTACATTTACTCCACCTTTGAAACAAATTTTCTTAAAACTTATTTCATGCTAGAATTTCCTATGGGCTTCAGCACACATCCTTCTCTATTTCTTTTCCTTTGATATTCAGCTCCTATACATCCACCTCCATCCTCGGTATTGAGGACATGCATGGGAGATTCTTTTTATATTGCCTATCCTCCCCCTCTCTAAGGGCAAAGCAGAGCAACTGTGTTCCAGACTTAGTAAATAATTAAGGTCCTCGAGTCTCTGCATCATTCTGGTGGCCTCTGTTGTCCCTTCTTGCTTTCAATAATGCCCTTTTCATATTAATGTGATCCATCTTGTAGCAATACTCTTGCTGCATTCCAAATGTAACCTGTGTCAACCTCTTCACTATTAGGCAGAAATTGTTCTTGACTGGCATCTTTGCCTATGCATCCACAATTCCATTTCAGATTCTTCAATGCCAGAATTTCCTCCATTGCCTTTAATTTCCCCACCTTCAACATTGTCTCATAATCTATTAACCCCCAAGATTTAGGGCCATATTCAGGTCCTTCCCATCAGTCTTTAGCCACAGTCAGTGTCAAAGGCAATTGCTTGTGCTGAGAAATCAACCCTGATGGAGATATAAATAGGCTCAAGAAATGTTTAGGAGAGTCAGACATGAGAGAACACTAATGACTCTATGAGAGGGACAGAGAAGGTAAATTACGATGGTGCTTTGGAGTCAAGGTAGCAATAGTGATGCTCATAAAAGGTGACTAGCATGTAGCCACCATTTCTCAAAGGGACAGCACTGGTTCTGCCAAGTCTTGAGCTGCCCCCAAAGCCTGTCCCCACACTCCCCCCAAGCCTGTCCCCCAATGTCTCCTCCCACTATCTCTGTTCCTTCAGGTTTCTGGTTTGCTTCTTGGTTTTCCAGAAAGTCTCCACCCCACTTTCAATCCATCCTCTCCATTCATTCTAAGTGATCATGCATATGGCTGTCAAAGTGACTTCTCATGTCTGGCAATGGATTGAAGTATTCAGTGACTGGGACTCCTGTGACTTCGTGGCTCTAGCAAATCCTTCTGTGTTGTGTTTGAACATTTTCAGTACTTTGTGTTAAGTTGTTGTTTTGAGAGGTCTGCAGTCATTTCTCTGCCTTCTGGCCACCTACTCAGCCTCAGTAGGCTTGACTCTCCTCACATACTTACCCCTTTGCCACCAACCCCCCAAGCACCAGCACTTTGAAATATTTTCCCAGCATCTTTCAAACCTCCTTTTTACATTTCTGTAAATTTAGAAAGTTCAACTGGAAATCTTGCTTCACCTGAGCTCAGGTAACTCTCTCTGTCTCTCTGTCTCTCTGATACACACACACACACACACACACACACACACACACCACTTACCTCAAATATTCTCATAAATATTGTTTAACTTTAAACATTGGTTTAAACTCCATCTCCACATTGGAAATAGCTGCACCTATGTATGTGTGCATATTCATTTCAGAAGTCCCAAAGCAAATGATAACATGAAATAATTTTATTGACTGCTGTCAGCTCAAGTGTCAACTGTCTTAAAAAACTGAAGGAAGTCAAATGATGTGTAATAATTTTGTTAGTAAGCTGTTGCTTCTTGTAGCAAATCTAAAGCTACTAAAAATAACTGGGCAGGAACATTTTAATGTTTTATCCAATAACTCCTAGAGATTGTGTGTGCGTGCATGTGTGTGTGTCTGGGAGGGGGAGGACAGCAAAATGACCTGAGCCTAGTTCTTAGGAACATAGACACTGAGTTCTCCTCTTTCCCTTTAAGACTGTCCTTCGATAAATCTTTTTACCATTATTTTAACAGGTTTCCTGTGTTACTGGTTGTGGAGGCATTTAAGGTGTCAGCAGATAAGGTCAGAAGAAGCTTATCAGGGAGCCCTGGACCCTGGAGGGGGTATGGCCAACCTGGAGGGGGTGTGGCCAACCCCATTGATAAGTGGCTGCTGGGACACGAGGAGGCTCTCTTCCTGATTCCTGGCTGCTGGCTGCTGGAGAGATAGAATCGGAATCCATCGTCCGTCCATCACTCGTCCATTGCTCGGACACTCCAGTCCCTATTCAGGTGTTACTATAAGCTGTTACTAATACAGTGAGTGTTGATTTATATTCCAATAAATATTATCTTGGACTGGTGCCTTGTAAGTAAAACTCCATCTACAACTGGTGATGACTATTTTATGTGGTTGTGTTTACAACCTCCCAGATGGAGCTGCCGTTCCTCCAACAACCAGAGTAATGTAATCACACTTGCTGAGGTGAGTCTCATGGCTACCTGGTCACAATTGGAAGGTTGCAAAGTAAAATGTCATTTCGGTGTCATTCATGTCTCATTCTCTCACCGCCTCCACTTGTGGGGGGGGGGGGGAATTAAGTAGAATATTCTTGAATCTGGTAATTTCCATGGCAAGAGGAAATGTCATTTTCTGCTATTGGGGATGAAAATGACTCTAACCTTCCAGAAAGGCATTTTGCCACATACCAAGACCCTATATTTCCACTTCTAGAACCTATAGCTCACTGGGCATTCAAGAGTTATCACAGACAAAAGAAACCATGGTGTTGGGTCATGCTGTCAGTGGCATGTGCACACTCACTCCTTTGTTAATTCTAGGTACTGTCTTTCAGAGTTGGGTTTAGAAAGTGAACATCTCCCATGACAACTTACCAGGCAGAGACAAGATCTTAATGACATTTTAGAACTTAGAAAAAAAAAATGGTGACTAAAAATCTGGTTTTTAAAATTCTAAAATAGGAAATCCAAATTTTCTTTGAGAGATTATTTAATTGTTGACTAAATTCACAGCATACTGGTGGTCACTGCAACTGTCCTGGACTATGTACTTTGAATTTTATTTCATGAGCAAAAAATAATCTTTCTTATTGAAGACATGTTATATTAAGTTTCTGTTATTAGCAGCTAAAAATAATTCCTATAGGATGCAGGATATTTATACTGTAGTTACAAGCTGGCAGAACTTGAGACATCCAAGTTATAAATATTCTGAAATTACTTTTTATTTTACTTTGGAACGTGTGTGTGATATTTTAGGTAAGTAGTAATAATAATACTTATATGGGGATTTGAATTTTTGCAGAACATGTCCACTCTGATTTTATTGGCTGAATGCAATGAGTTTGGTGTGTAGCAGGCCAGAGTTGGGTAGGGTTGATGAAGAGAAGATCATGGCAGTATTTGGGATTCTACCTTTGGAACTGGCATTATCTAGTCTTCCAGTGAGCACGGTAGGGAGAAAACAGTCTCATTTTGTGAAGGATGTTACATGGCCTTGGAAAGGCCCTTGTTTTCTAAGCCTCAAAGTCTTTTCCAGCCTTACAATTCAGCTCTACAACTCTGTGCCTCCCACTCCCATCTCAGAGGCCCTGACCACTAGCCAGGTTTACTTTTCATTTGCATTCTAGATGTGAAGTCATATGGAAATATGAAAAAAACTCTAGTCTAGAAGAAGAAGTAAGAAAGGTCAGCTAGCCAGAACTCAGTACATTTTAAGGAAACTAGTATGGGGACTCTAGAAGGGAACAATATTTCTGTGGGCTTAGTGATAAAGACAATGGGCTCTACATACTGCTTTGCCTTCTTGGCTCTGTTAGGCATCTGGGATTGTCGCTCAGAGCATCCCAGTAGCCCAATAACATGATTGTGTACCGCGTCCGGTTTCTTGGGGTTTTGAGTCTTGTCCAGGTGAGGGGCGTCGAGGTTAAATAATCTGTACTCAGGAATCATTTAGTTTCCATCATTCAGGATCACAATGAGAGACCCGAGCTTTATTCAGTACATCCTATGTCTTAGACCTATTTCTCCCCTGCCATGCTTCTCTCCTGCCATGCATCTCGCCTAGCCTTTTCCCCTCTAGCTTCCCGCCATGTTGGTCTCCTTCTGCCCCTTCCACTCACACTGACTCTACTAACTCTACTCCATGCTTGGTTCCAGCTTCTCTCTCTCCTCCATGCTTGTCTCCTTGTGTCTCTCCTTGTGTCCCAGCCTCTACCCACTCTCTGCTTCCTTCTTAACTCTCTTACACCCTGCCCCCTCATCAGGGCACACCCAAGGTCTTGGAGGATCCCAAAAGACTAGCACTCAGCAGGTGGCAGCGTCTATAGCGCAGGAAAGCATGTTTTTCCTTAATCTCCCTATTTAACATAAGGTTTTAGTCCTTTGGGGAAGAGGAGGAGCCATAGAGGCCAGAATGGCACTTATTCCGGGAGACAACAATTGTGAACTGAGAGGGAATTGCTGGCTGATGTTAGAAACAGACCACTCAAATGTAAATAAATAAATCTATCCACATCTTGATCAAAAGAGGGAATGCTATGCACAAAACTGTCGACCTCAAATGCTTCTTGTCACATTTCTAAGCACTGGAGGCATTCATCTGTGGTGACCAAAGAATCACCAGGACAGTTACTTTTGCTTGAAGCTCTTAATCTTTGCTGTTAGATACATTGTCAGCTATAGTTAATTAAAATGAAATCAGAAAGCCTACCTCTGTCCTACCTGTCACATTTCAAAGGCCCTCCTCCCTGGTAAGATGTTATTTTCCTCACAGACAAGTGGCTTAATAGTCACTAGCCCTAAATGTCTCAGAATATAGTCCTGTGTTAAATTCTTCAGTCCCAAGAAGACTGACCTTCGTGGCTTGCAGCCAGAGGGCTTTAAAACCAGTGTCTCAGGCCCATTAAGTCTGTGTTCATGGGGCACTAAAACTTCAAGGGCTTCCAGAGAATGCAGGAACCAGCCATGACAAAGAAACAACTACTTTAGGGATTAGTTATGATTAGATTAATACCTGTTGATCCCATTAAAAAATTATTAATTCCATTAGGAAGTAATTAGTTATTAGTCAGGAGTCTTATTTACTTCCTGGAACATCTTATAAATAACTTTCTGTCATTACCCTGTCATTAAAATTATACATTACCTACAGATACATTAACTAAAGTCACCTTAAAATGAGATGTGTGATTTGTTTGTCCCAAATTATTATTAAAACAAGTGAATTTCAAATACCCCCCCTGATAATGTCCTGTCTCCCTGAGGATAAAGTGGGCAGTCCTACCTTTGTTAGTCTTTGCTCCAGTAGAGACTGGCTAGCTGTATTCTTGGAGTCCCATTCTTTACCCTCTGTTTTCTCTTTTATTTCTGTGGAACATTCATTTCTCTGACACGCTGCCCCACCATTCCCATTATTTATCCTTCTTACCTGAACTTTGAGTCCTTGCCTCTTTCAGACTGACCTAGATGCTCATCTCAGGACCATCACCATCAAACGGTGCCATATGACAACCAACAAAAAATGAAGAGCAGAGATGGCATAAGGTGATGCCAGGAGCAGTGACAGCTTGCGACTGACTCTGCAGCCTTCCTTGCCTTCTGAGACGGCATTGTGTAGGATTGTGTAGGACTAGCTCTTTTACTTGTAGCCCACCACTGGGCCAGGGGCATATAAGTACTTGTGCTGAATGTTCAGTACAGATCAGAAAGCAGTGTTTCTACATGTTGAGTTTTGCTGGTTCCCTTGTTGCTTTGACATATCTAAACTTACCCATACAGACACTGCCTCCTCTTCCAGCCATCACTTCCTCCTTAAATATTTACCAGCCTCACAACTTGCCTAAATGTCGGTCTTCCTCTTTAGACATGCAGCTCTGTGCCAGCAAATATAAAGTCTGTCTTGTTCCTGCCTGAATCCTTAGCACCTAGCTCACTAGTTGGCAAATAGCATCTAAGTGGTGGAGGGGGAATGAATGAATGAGAGGTAGATATGAGAGCTATTTTTATCTTTCTATTCTTTGTTACTATTTACAAAAGCCTGTATTTATAATATATAGTAAGCCCATTATTATGATGATTACAGTGAGCATAAGATTAAGACATTACACATAAGAATAAATTCAAAGAGTATGAGCTGGAAGAAAACTAAGACATCATCAAATTCAGGATGTCAAGGTCAAAAGAACACTCAAAGAGAGGGGGTGAATAGAACTCAAATGAATAGACATGGTTGAAAGGGACTCTATCACTCCACAGCATCACCTACCACCCCATAGTATCAACTATAACCCCACAACATCACCTACTATCCCACAGCATCACCTACCACCCCCACAGCATCACCTACCACCCCCACAGCATCACCTACCACCCCTACAGCATCACCTACCACCCCCACAGCATCACCTACCACCCACAGCATCACCTAGCACCCCACAGCATCACCTACCACCCCTACAGCATCACCTACCACCCCCTACAGAATCACCTACCACTTCTACAGCATCACCTACCACCCCCACAGCATCACCTACCACCTCCACAGCATCATCTAACACCCCACATAATCACTTACCCCCAGCATCATCTAACACACCACATCATCACTTACCACCTCACAGCATACCTACCACCACAGAGAGCAAAGGAAGGCCTGAGAATAAACATGAGGCATCTTTACTGCTTATAAAATCACCCCATGATTTTAGCGATGGAACCTGGACATCTTCATTTTAGGAAGCACTCATTGGAGTTGAGGAACCCCTGGCCTGGTTCAACACAGGGTTATCTCCCAAGGGATGACTTATTATCAGATAGCTGTGTCCACTATTTTGAGTTCTGGTGATCTACATGACATGTCTTCAGAAAACCATTGCTTACGGTGGTTTGAATAAAGAATGTACCCCCATAAACTCATGACCCCCTTGTTTGGTCATCAGGAAGTGGCACTACCTTAGGGGAATTAGGAGTGTGTCCTTGCTAGAGTAGGTGTGGTCTTCCTAGAGGAAGTGTGTCACTGCAATAGGCTTTGAAGTTTCAAGAGCCCAAGCCATATCCAATGTCTCTTCTTGCCACCTGTGAATCCAGATGTAGATCTCTCAGCTCTTTCTCCAGACCTGTCTGCCTGTGTGCCCCATGCTCCCCTCCATGCTGATAATGGACTAAACCTTTGAACCTGTAAGCAAGCCCTAATGTGGGATTGTCTTTCTGTATGCTGTGAATAGCAATCTTTAAATAAAGGAGCTGTTTTGGCCCATGACAGGCACCATAGAAAAAAGTAGGAGGAGAAATCAGAGCTTAGGTAGGAGAAGCAGGGTGGAGTCAGGGAGACTGAGTCAGAAGCCCAAAGGAGCAACATGTAAGGAACACAGGTGAGCCACGGGCCACGTGGCAGACAGACTAAAAGAAATGGGTTGATTTAAGATGTAAGAGAAAGCTAGCAATGTGCCTGAGCCATAGGCCAAAGAGCATGAAGTTAATATAAGTGTCTGAGTCATTTCTGGGAGCCTGAGCAGCAATGGTGAGTGGCTAAGGGGTCTGGCGCGGCAGGTCTGTGGGTCTGGGCCTCTGGCTGCCTGAGACCAAGAAACCTCATTGTAACAAAGCCCCAATTAAATACTTTCCTTATAAAGGTTGCCTTGGCCATGTCTCTTCACAGCAATGGACTACTGACTAAAACAGGGGAATTTTCTCCAGAAACTCGCATACAGGTTCCCTCTTCCCAAGCTTCTTGACTTCTCACTGGCTGAATTTTGTAATCTGTGAAATGGGTGTATGGGATTCCTCTTATAGAAGTGTTTCCAGAATTAATTGGGATGACACCAGCAAGCACAGACAAACAGTACTGAAGTGGACCAGCTGAATTTTAATTACTATTGCTTTTTCTAATACATTAGAACACTTATATAACATTTGAGATTTATAGTAGAGATACCTGTCCATGGGAATCATAATAAGACCTTACAAATTGTTTTTTTATGATATAAACAAACTTCGTTCAAGTAACCGTGGTAGACAAAACTAGATTTACATAACAGATATGTTACCAGATAATTATTTATTTTGTGAATGTAATTCTTCTCTCCCTCTCTCTCTTTTTTCCAAAAAGGAAAGATTCCTATGAGATTTATTTGAGTGAAAGTTTGAATAAAAGTTTTGAGTAAAAATTTATTCATTTGAATAAAATATTCCCATTGTGCATTTAAATATAATTTGATATACAAAAGAAGAGTTTATGTAAAAATTTTGGAGACACACTTATTGTACAAATACAAATATTTTCTTCCTTTTCCAGGATGTCTTTTGCATAGTATTGTAAAGTGCTCAGGCTCCATGAGGAAAGTATCAGTGTTACAGATCCTCAGATGGGATGCAGCCAGGGGCATGGCTTCAGAGAGGATGGAAAAACTAAATGCATAGAGAGGTATCAGCATTTGGAAAGAACATTTCCCAGGTCTGAGTGTGGATGGCCAACCTGGGACAGGGATCTCACTGGACCATGGGGTGAAATCTAATAGGGTAATGATGTTTCCCCACAAGTAAAGTTCCTCAAGTTAAAAAGTTTGTCCTTTAGTCTAATATTGTATCTTCATATTCTAGTGGATTAAAATGTCCCACATTTTAGAAAATATTTGTGAGCAGTACCAGCTATAACTGTGACTGTCACATACTGTCTCTACTTGCTAAAAATAATACTAGCAATCCTACATTGCCCCATGTGTTGATTTATTTTTTCTTGTCTTTACATTTTACTTTAAAAGTCAGAAAACTGAAACTCAACCTGTTTTTTAATGAGATCCTAAATATGAGAGAATGTGTGTACAAGAGATTCAGTGAGATCCTAAGTGTGTCAAGGTGCAGCAGTGCCACAGCAGGGTACCTGTTTCTGCTGCTTCTTCCCAGCCCTCCTTACATCTGCTTTCTCCTCTTCAACCTTAGACAAAGAATAGGTGCTGGGCAGGTCCCCAGCCTGGTCTGTGCCTTCAGTCCGTGTTTTCTTGCTCAGCTCATGCTGTTCTATTCCTAGAGATTTGTCCCTGCCGGGTAACAACATTTTCTTTTACATGATGTCACCCTTTTTTCTTCACTTTATGTATATAAAAAAAAATTGTTTATTTTTTAAGGACTAAGTGATTATTTATTTATTTATTTGTGTGTTTGTTTATTTATTTAAACAAAAAATTTAATAAAATGTTTTTCCTTAGGAATAATATGAGGTTTGGCCTTTTCCTCCATTTAAAACGTACTTTGACTTTCCAATCTTTGGAGGAACTGTGGGTGGCTTCTCAGTTCCAGAGAAGTTATAAATTGTTAAAGGATGTAGTACAATGAAGGTGTTTGAAATAGAAGTTTGTTGGATTTTTTTTTTTTAAATATAGCTTACTCACTTCTCTTTTGGTTTAAGATGAAGCAGTGAAGAGACTACAGCACAATTCTGAGTATGGACTTGATGAGGTGGACTCTGCGCTCAGTGTCACACACGACTTAACAGCGGACAGAGTCTACACCAGCAACTGCTCTTCGGATGGACAGCTTCACTTTCCTCCTTTCTTCCTTCCTCAGCTCTGCTTCCATCCTTTCTTTTTATCTTTTCCTCCATTCTCTTCCCTCCCTCTTTTTTCTTCTGCTGGCAGGGCAGCTGTTCCTGATGTGCACATTAACTTCTCTTTTAGGCCCAGTCCCGAGAACCTCCAGGGGCTCCAACTGTAGGGTAAAAGGGCCAGCCAAAGAAGCACACTCTGTCCCTGACCAGCTCAGCACAAAACTCAATCTGTTCCCTGGGCATAAAAGCAACTAGTCTCTGAGCACAAAATCTAGACAATGTCTGAGTTTATACAAACTCAGGGATTTAAATCTGACCAATTCCCACCATGGAAAAACTCAGCCCCTGAGAAACCCTGTATAAGCCCTGTGCCTGTCCAGTTCAGAGCTGCCTTTTCCACTGTGGCAGAGGCAGCCACCATTCTGGATTCTTCCATCCCAATAAATCTCTTGAATGAGGTTTGGGTAGAATCCGTTTTCTCCTGAGTGGAGTGGGGTGCAGAGAAGTGACAACCTTGGCTAGAGCTAGAACAGAGCTGAGATGAGCAGAACTGTCACAACTTTCGGGAAAGCCCTTCCCTGCTTGAGCAGAAGCATTAGATTGAGGAAACCTTTCCTGGAGCAGAACTGTAAACTGCCACTTGGTGGTATTCCTTGCCTCCCAACTGCCAGAATCTCTTTCTATCTGAGCTGCAATGCTTATAACCAACCACTAGGCCCTGCCCCTAGGAGCGCCAATGGCTAGGCCCCACCCCCAGGGCGAGGCTCCATCTCCTAGACTTCTCTGATGGCTGTGATAGCCTTTCCTAACCCCTTGAGGCAGTAGAGTGGCCAGGATCCACACTACAGAAGAAAAAAAAATAACAAACAAAAACCCCCTGGGATCAGGCTACATTCCTCCAATCCCAGGCCACTCTGGAAAGCTCCACCTCCTCCCCAAGAAACACTTTATAAAGCCTGCTTTCTGCCCAGTTCTCTGCTGCTTTCTGCCTATCTTTCCAAACAAATCTGTGTGTGAGATTTGCTGTGCAGAATACCCTTCTCCATAGCGTTGTAACATACCTTCACCATTTCCAAATTCCTATCCTTCCTCACGCCCTTACTCCCCTCCGTCTGGAAAACAAAACAAAAACAAACACACACCAGAGACTGAGTCTTTGAATGAAAAAAAACTACAGAAAAAAATCCTGAAAATCCTGCTGGGCGGAGCCCATCACCAGCAGAGCCGCAATCAGAAGGGGTATTTTTAGAGAACTCTGTGGGAAGGGCTGGGTGCATCCTTGCCTGGCCAGGGCAGGCTGGTACTCTTCCATAGAGTCAGATGAGCTGGAGGGCAGTGGTTTACACGATGCCTCCTCTTTTTTGTTCATCTTCTCTGGTCCTGATTTTTCACTCTTTTCCTTGAAAAGGAAAGCAGAGAGTAGGTTACTTTCAAAGAATTTCTCTAACTTCTGATACTCATTCATACAGTTACAACAATTTTTCTTATACTTTAAATTTTTGTGGGCAAATTTTGTGGGCATCATTTTTTTTTTAACTAATGTGCATGCTCTCTCATTTTATTTTTTTGTGCTGCATGTGATGTTACACATATGTACATAATAAGTGATTTCTGTGTATTCATGTATATAAACACTCATTTCTATGTATCTATGTATGAACACACAAAGAACAAAAATATATAAGAACAACATAAAATATATTCTCTATATCTAAAATGACATATTTCACAGGAAAAGCTTTAGTAATTACCCTAAAATATATTTATAGATTAGATAATAATATATAGGTTTAATTAAAAAGTAGACCTGGGGATGGGAGAGTGGGTCAGTCAGTAAAGCACTTGTATTCAAGCCTACTGATCCCAGATTCAACCTTCAGAATCCAGTTCAGAGCATCAGCCATGTCAGCAGATGCATAGAACATGTGTTAGGGACCAAGAGGCTAGATACTCCCTGGGGTTGGCAAGCCAGCCTGCCCTATCAATGAGCTCCAGGCCACCCAGAGTCACTGTCTTAAGGAGGTGGGTAGTATTCCTGAGGCTGACATGGAAAAATTTTTCTCTGGCCTCCACACACAGGTGCATACATTAACACAAGTGCACGCGTGCACGCGCACACACACACACACATACACACATACACACACACACAGAAAAGAAAACAGCATAGAGTGAACAAGAACGAAGTGTTCCCTGTCAGTACTCACTGTCTTTTCATCCCTGTGACTTTTCACAGGCACATCTGAACCAAAACCACAGAACTCTTTCTAAAGGTAAGGAACTGCCCTGTGTAGCTGTGGCTACTAAGTGGCAGGAGTCATATGCTATAACCTGGAAACTTAAGGGAAAACACACATTCTGGTTCCAGGCAGACGTCTTGGATTGTGGTTTCTTTCTGCCCTCTATTCTGAGGATTGCCTCTGCTGTTACCTGCAGCAGCTCTGAACACTCACACGCTATTTTGTTGATTGCTCTGTCCTCGGAGACAGAGTGTTTAAATCCCATCTGCTGTGGCAGCATCAGAAGACTGGGAAGTTAGAGCCTCTAAATAGAACTCCCTGGGGTCAGCTCTAAGGGAAGGTCTGAAGAAAGCCACAGGGCGACTGAGCAGCAGACATATAGGAAAACAAACACAGAGCAGAGGAATATCCTCCCCCCCCCCTTTTTTAACAAGAAAGAAAAAGACAACACAAATATGTTGGTATTTGATTCATTGTTTCAATTCAGGGGGTGCTATCATTCCAATGCGCCCCCCTTTGAAAACATGCTCACAGTCTCTGAATTTCCATTAATGCAAAGTTCAGATAAAGCCGATGAAAAGCATCTGCCATCTTGATAGTTGCCATGGCAGATGGCGCCAGCCTTTATGCTTTTATCAGTATTAGTATCAGAACACACTTTGTGTTCCAAACTGAGATAAAAATCATTGAAGCCGTACCTGGAAGAGGCAGTAGCTGCTGCAGGCCCTGCTACTCTGCATCATGAGAGAGGAGCTTGAAAAACAACCACACACACACACACACACACACACACACACACACACACACACACACACACACACACACATATACATACGTTTGTTCCTGCTGGGTGTTAGTTGCAAACTTTGAAGATTGTGGTGGTGGGGTCTAAAAGCCACTTGCCAACTACATCCTCAGTAATCATGGATGCCAACCAACTCTGCTGGGATGTCCTATAATGGGCACCCAATGTCTGTGTTGGGACCCAAGAAAGGTCCACAAAAGGGAAAGAGAGAACTCTGAGTAGCCCAACCTCGGAAAGTTCAGTACTGTGTCCTAGCACTAAAGTGCCCACTGCTCTTCAAACCACTGTTGTATTGGTTCCATAGAACTGAAATCCTACCCTGTCTACCACTTCTCACTTCGACCAGCCTTCTACACTGTGGCCTGATAGCATCTTCTAATTCAGGATGCCTCAAAGGTAGGATCCTTTGTACCACTCTTCAGTGACCAACCACTGAACACACTACTGATAGGGTCTCCCCCAAAGCTTGGCTCCCTGCTTTAGATGTATTGTTGTTTGATTATTAGGGGTTGTGTCATCTTAAGTTATTTATGCAAGTATTAGTGACACAGCCTTGTGGACCATTTGCATGGTACACAGGGTGGGGATGAACAGCAACAAAGAGGAGGCAAAAGGGAGTCATCCTAGGTGAAGTCTGCATATGTATCTATGTGCAATTAACAACAAGGTCTGGGAGCCAGTGGAATTGGCTGCACTGGTGTCAGGCACCCCCAAGAATGCCTTAAACACAATTAAAAAACAAATAACAACAACAGAATAAAGCCATTTAAAACCCAAACAACAACAACAAATTGGCTTTCTTTGAGCCTCAAATATTGGCTCTACTGTACACTAGCCAGCTAACTAACTAATCGCAATCACCTCCAAGAATACCCATGGAGATGAAGTGAAATAATGTGTGTAAAATACAGACACCAATGTTCCATAGCTGTCAGGGGTTATCAATGCTATGAAATTCATTAGTCTTCTAATTTCTTAGCATTGGGATTGATTTAAAGGGGGATATGTACCAAAACCTGCCTCTCTAGTAGCATCTGACAGTGTGGGAACTTGATGTCTATTGACCAAGAAACCAAGCACTCAGCAACCATGGTCTCAGAGCAGCTCCACAGATCCTTATTTCAGTCTGTGTTGATGAGTGAAGATCAATAATTAACTAAGATAGAACTGTGTGATTTACAGAGTGCTGCCACACTGGGGGAGGGGGTTATTATGGCTGTCACCAAATCTCACCTCCTTATTTCAGGGCATATGATGGTGGAAGGGAAAACATACACTCTCAAGGTTGTATTCCGTGAATCATGCAATCATCTTCATTTTTATAATGCAGTTGAGGTGTAATTTATGTGAGTAACATGTACAGCTCCACATTGTGCAGTTTGATAAGCCATATATTAAATAATTGTCACCCCAGTTTCACCCTTCTGAAAGGCTGCCCTGTGCAGTCCCTTTGCAAGATAGTCTGTAACTACATCTACTTTCTGAAGGTCACTGACCCCTCTCTCTAAAGCTTTACATTTTAAAGACTGTCATATATGCATACCTTTGAAGGTGCCTATTTTTACTTACTCTAAGGTGTCTAAAGTTTGCTTATGTTGTATATATTTATAGTTGTTTTATTCCTTAATGTTATGCAGAATTCTGTTATATGGACATATCTCTTTATCCACGACTCCAATGAAGAACATTTGGGTTGCTTCCAGCCTGGGGTGATTATGAATGAGGCTGCTATAAACATCTGTGAACATGATTTTAGATGAGTATAAAGTTTATTTCACTAGGGTAATACTTAGGACTGTGACTGCTGGGCAGTATAAAAAGCATATGTTTATCTTTCCAAGAAGTGACCGAGCTCTTTCCCAAAGTGGTTGTAGTGCCTCCCTCTCCTGCCACGCACTGGAAGTCCCAGTCTGTGAAGATGCTCCTCAGCATGGTGGTGTCCATCTTCCCACTTGATTTTGTCTTCTTTGTAGATGGATTGTGAATTCTCCAAGTGTCTTTCACTTTAGTGTCCTTTTCCAATGTCTAATATTGCTGAACATTTTGGCATGTCAATTGCCATCCTTATATTTTTTTATGAAGTTCCTATTTTATTATTATGTTTTTTTTTCTATCAGTTTGATCAAAACAACTGTCAGGAAAAACATCTCAAGGGAGGAAAAGTATATTTTGTTTGGGGTTTGGTACATTTCAGTCTACTACAGTGAAGAAGGCACGATGAGAGTGTGATGATGTGGCAGAGGTGTGCTGTGAAAGGTGTTCATATCCAGAGGAATCAGAAAGCTGAGACAGTGTATCAGGAAATATGGCTGGTTAGCCCTCATCTCCCAAAGCGTGCCTAGCCTCCACATATAACCCTACCAGCTGGGGAATAAGCATTAACCGTGAGCCTTTGGGCAACATTTCAGATTCAAACCATAGCAGATGTTTTGCCTGTGTTTTGAATTAGGTTGTTGTTTTCTTTATTATTGAATTTTGAGAATTTAAAAAAAGTGAATGTAAGTCATATCAGATCTGCAATTTGCAAATACTTCCCCTACATCTGTAACTTGTCTCATTCACTTATAACTTGAATTTGAAACAATAATAAAAACTGTTACATTTATCATGTGTGGTATTTTGTTTTGAAATATGTGTCCATGTGGAATTATTAAAACAAGCTAATGTAACATGTGCATCATCTCACATATGTATCATTTTTCAGTTAAAGGCACGTGAAATCTCCTTTGACAGTTTCCAGGTGACTCAGTGGTTGAGAGAGCTTCTTTCTTAACCACAGGACTGAATTTGGGTCCCAGCACCCAAGCAACAAACTGGGCGTGGGCTTGTCCACCTGTAATGCGTGTGCTGTCGTGACAGAGACAGGAGGATCATTAGGGCTTGGTGACTGCCAACCTAGCCAAAGCTTTCTAGCTCTGGCTACATGCAACATGTATCTCAAAAGGATAAATGGAATTTGATAGAGGAAGAAACTTGCATGTCCTCTGTCCTCCATGCATTCACACAGGCACACATTTGCACCCACCCACCCACACACTCACCTACCCCCACCACACACACAGGAAGAGGGGAGACAGAGAAGTAGAAAATCATTTTCTAAAAATAAAAGGATGTAATGCTGTTCAAATATTAGATCTTTTGTACTCATTTATTCTATTTAAGTGAAGTTTGTATTCTTTGACCAATCCTCCTCAGCTCGCCTTTTCTCTGCTTTTAACCCTTCGTATCTTCCAAATAGCAGAACCCCTTAATCTGATTGTTTCAATGAGGTTTCTGACCCCGTCTGGCCAGAGGTCCTGACCTGTGGTCCCAAAGTTCTTAGCCACCTGCCACTGCTTTTCCTCCCCAAAATGACTCAGACACATATTAACTTCATGCTGATTGACCTATGGCTTAGGCACATTGCTAGCTAGCTCCTTCATCTTAACTCAAACCATATCCATTAATCTGTCCTGTCACGTGGCCCATGGGTCCTTACATGTTTCCTCTTTGGGCATCTGGGTTTATCTGTCTCTGACTCTGCCCTTCTCCTACCTAGGCTCTAATTTCCCCTCCTACTTTTTCTGTGTTGCCTGTCATGGGCCAAAACAGCTCCTTTATTTAAAGACTGATATTCACAGCATACAGAAAGACATTCCCACATCACCTGATGAAGTTCAATTTATCAATTTTCTTTAATGAAGTCAACTTTTTCTTTTAGTTTTGTATTTCAAGTATGTTAGTCTTACAGAAGGTGGCAAACATTCACTCTTATGTTTTCTTCTAGAGGTTACATTTTGCATTTCGCTAAAATCTTAGTTTCCCTATATAATGACACCTACGAACTGAATGTTCTTGCTGCTTTGGGGTTCATTTTAAACGTTTGCATCCAGCCTCATCATCCCAGCATCACATGTCAACAGTGCAATTCACTAAACTATGCAGTTTCACTTGGGCCTGTTTTTGAACTCTCCAGTCTGTCATTTGCTTTGTATATTTAGTTTGCCTTTAATATCATACTGTTTTATTTACTGTAACTTTACTGTGTACCTTAAAAGCAGTATGTGCTCTTCAGCCCTGTCCTTTTCAACAATGAAAAGTCCATTATGTGAAGCAGAGAACCCTTTTCTCTTTACACCACACTGAGCACACACTTGTTTTATATGAGAGTGATAAATGAGGACTAAGGGGCAGACACTGACTACCTCTGGGGATCTGAGACACTGCAAGGTACATGCACTAATCTAGAGACTGACACCCACCCGTTTGGATCTCTAATCAGTGGGACGCCCTGCTAAGGATATGAGACTTCTCACCTCCTTCCTTAATACCTGTTCCATTGCTATGACAACACCAGGACCAGCAGCTAAGGAGAGGAGAGAGTTGTTGCAACATATGACTTACAGTCCATCACCAAGGGACATCAGAACAGGAGCTGAAGCTTTCATTTCCATACAAAGGCTTTCTTCAAGGCAGACTATTGTCACAGAAACTTGGATCCCAAATTAAATGTTGTGCCTCTGTAGACTCAAGAAGTACAATATCCCTATGAGAATAAATCCACCACTAAGAGTTCAGATTTATGTACATATTTATGGAGTGAGCTTTCATTGACAAAGCAGAATGATGCCATCCTTGCTACAGAAGAGGCCAAGCCTGGCGCCACAGAATGGCCATCTCTGCTGGAACTCTGCCACAGGTGCAGCACCCACCCTGCGTTACCTTCTGGGAATTGCTAATTCCATAAACTGCTTTTTAAAGGGTGTTGTCTTTATTCATGTCCCCAGTTGAAAGCATCTCCAAAGACTGTTTCTGCTTTTAAGTTTGCTCAAGACAGTTTCCTGTTTTAAACAGAGCTAGCTTTGGGAAAGGGAAAAAGTAAAGCTTTTGCTATGGAAAGCTTTATGGAAAGGCTTTTGGGAAACTCTGGACATTGGCTTTGTCCTGCTAGGACATCCCAACAAGACAGACCCTGGAGGTCTCAACTTGCCACTGTGAAGTGAAGGTAGCTGTAGTAATAGGGCACTGCTTTCTAGGTCACATGTGGCATCTGAGTGAACAGGTGAAGCCACAGAACAACGGTGCCAGTCTTGGGGAGTAAGCAAAGGGGCAGTGAATTGTGCTGTTCTTTTGCAACTGTTTACCACCAGGGTTTATTTTCACTGTACTTTTAAATGGATTAAAGTATTTTCCTGTCTACACACTGACAGAATTTTTCTTTATAAAAGCCAATTTTTGTCTTCCTTTTATAGAAAATGAGATATAGACATGTGGGGTACTTAAATGCCTATGCATGTGTTTGCATCTCATACATCTACTCCTAACACGCTAAATGCCGGCTTAAGAGGAAAGCACACCCTTTCTTAGAAGTGTCCATTCTGAGATCATGGGAGTGGTCGGATTAAACTCCTTTCTGCTAGGGTAAATGTTGCTCCTCAGCTTGGCCCACACTTTTTCTAAATTGTGTATTCTTGAAGCCTGGGAAGAAGATTCAGTGGATAAAGTCCTTTACACAAAATCATGAGGACCAGAACTCACATCCCAAGAACCCCTACAAAGCCAAGCATGCTTCTAAAATCCCAGCTTGCCTCTGATGAGATGGGGGCAGAGACAGGGCAGCTGACCTATGCTCTAGCAAACAAGAGAGTCTGTTTCAAACAAGGTGGAAGGCAAGGCCTAGTGCTCAAGGTTGTCATCTGCGCTTCACACACATGCTTGGCACACGTGTACCCCTCCCACCGACACATACATTAAACTCTTAGCTGCTTGAATCGCTGCCCCATGTGAATTCTCTTTGGGAAAACATGAGTCTAAACTGCTGCTTGAGTTGTATAATCTGGAGGGGGCCTCTCCCTATACCAAGGCCACCTTGACCACCTGATCATGAGAAATGAGGGCAGCAAAAATGTAAAAGAGTGATGGGCTCCAGAGACTTAGATTTACAAATGATGATGATGAGAAAGGAAGTAAACCAAAGAAGGAGAGGGTAGAGAAGCCAGGGTGCCAGCTGTTTCTAATCCCAGATACAGCCCAGTTATTCACAAATGTTCATTTTCCTTGCCTATTGTCACTGTGTTCTGTGAGAAGATGCTGTGGAACTCTTTTGTATGTGTGTGTCCATCTCTGTTTCCCCTCAGCTCTCAGGTAAAAAGGATGATGTTATTTTCAACAGCATTCCCCTAAGAGCTTTCATAACATGTTTTACAAGTGAAAGGTCATTTACAGCAGGCTGGGGAGATGACTCATTGGTGAGCACTTGCCATACAAGCATGAGGACCTGAGTTCAGGTCCTCAGCATCCAGGTCCATGGCTGGAAATGCATAATAACTCACCTGCAATCCTCACATGGAAGGGTCCCCCCAGAACAAGCTGGCTTTGACTAATTGAATCAGTCAGTGCTGGGGTCAGTGAGAGACCCTTGCCTCATTGTCTAAGGTGAGGACAATCTAAGCAGACACCTGACTTCTCCTGGCCTTCTTGCTCATGTGCCTACCTGTGTGCCCCCACACACGTGATTGTTTGTAGACACACACACCCACACACACGCATACACACGCACACCCACACACTGGCACATGCATGCAGGAACATCTTGCAGAGAATGCCTGTTGATGGGCACTCTCCACCCCAAAATTCCTTAGCATAGTGACTTTATATGAGCACTGGCTAGTAATATTCTGACTGATAACATTTTTTTTTCCAAAACATGCATATGTACTATATATATTATATGTTATCATTATATTGAATTACAGTCCTCAAGGTTACTCCCATTAACCTCAAGAAGAACAATTGGAATTACAAGACAGTATATTCTCTTTTGTCTTAAAAATATTTTTCAAACAAAGTTGGTTATAGATGTTGTTGAAACTATTGAGTAGATGGAGATTTGAGGATCATTGATAAACTTAATTTACTCATGGGGTCTTTCTTATTTTCCATGTGTAATGTAAAGTTGCTAAGATTTCTCTCTTTTTTTCTTTTTTTGTAGAAAAAAATAGCAAAGGAAAGAATAGCCTGCAGGAGGAATGCATTTTAACACACTTTTTTTTTAAGATGTGAAAAATAGAACCGCCAACAAAGAAATAGTGTGAGCTCCAATTCACTCTCTTAAACAGAAGGTTCACACAGCGTCGACGCTCCTTCCGGTGGGTTTTTAAGAATGGAGCCGGCT